>CM061131.1:104366551-104390552 GCA_030789695.1 Scilla litardierei
TAAGCAAGTGCGACAATTTATGTCTGAAATCATGTCCGAAGAACCAAAAAGAGAAGGAGATTATGGAAAAAGTTCCATATTCCAGTGCAGTTGGTAGTCTAATGTACGCTATGATGTGTACAAGACCGGACATCTGTTTTGCCGTTGGAATGGTAAGTCGTTACCAATCCAACCCAGGGCAAGTACACTGGAAAGCGGTTAAGAGGATAATGTGGTATCTCAAAGGAACTGCAGACTTTGCTTTATGCTATCAAGGAGATGCCTTGAGGCTCGAAGGCTACACTGATGCTGATTGGGCGGGTGATCTCGATGAGCGACGATCGACCTCAGGATATGTTTTTCTACTCGGATCTGGTGTAATATCCTGGAGTAGCAAGAAACAATCCTGCATCGCACTTTCAACCATGGAAGCCGAGTTTGTAGCATTTAGCATGGCAGTCCAAGAGGCTGTTTGGCTTAGGAAGTTCTTAGACGGGCTAATTAATGCAAATGACTCAGGTGATGTACCCATACACAGCGACAGTCAAGCATCTATAGCCTATGTCAAAGATCCGAAATTCCATTGTAAGACCAAACACATAGATATCCGCTACAAATTTGCAAAAGACTATGATAAGACCAAGAAGGTAGACATAAGGTACATATCTACGCATGAGATGATAGCGGATCCGCTTACGAAGGCTATCCCCAGAGATGTGTTTTACAAACACTTATCATCTCAAGGATTGCGTAAGAGCTGAGTTGTACCAATGTAAATTCACATGTCTGTAAATGATCAAAATTAATAAAAGAATAAGTTCTTTTTCAAACATTGCATATGAATTTCTTAAGAAATGTTTGTGTACATTTTTGAAATATCAGCTGAATTCTAGTATGTCTGACAGATTGAGGTTGGCTCTCTCACATGAGCAACCGCCTTATTCTATCAGACGGATGGAATAGAGATGAGACCTGTTTGAAGTCAAAATCATCAGACGGATGATTTAAGAGTCATGACTTAAACAAAATGGTCGCATGAAAGATCTGCATCATATGAATGCTTACAAAAGATCTAAGAGGATTTTTTGGAAATCCTATCTGTCTAAATGCGGGATGTGAGTCCAAAGGACTATTTGAGTAGAATAAGGGACTCAAAGTCAGACATTGTGGTGTCTGATCATCATCCTTACAACATCATTGAGACATACACTCCCTGGGAAAGGAGCGATGTTGTAATACGTGTTCATACCACGTATGCATTTCGACCACTGAGTTAGTAGCAATAGTGTTTGCTATTATGTGAGACTCAAAGGCCATATGGGCCTTAACTCTTACCCTCAAGGACTCCAATTGGTTCCTTTAGATTTGACGAGATGATCGCTATCTTAGCGTGTTACTTATGGGCTATGATAATTCGGCTCGGCGGGGCACGTTAGAAAAGCGAGTCTAGTCAAGATCAGAAGGTTCACAAGAAGAGGAAGATTGATTTCATATTCACATTTGGACTTTAATGATTCAAAGCTGGCCAGCCAATTGTGATCCAGATGGGATTCAATTGTTGAATATAAAGTATAAGAAATGTGAAGAAATAATCTAGGGTAAAGCATGCGTTGAACTACTCAACTTTGCACCTTCGAGGTCGTTGTGTATCTCTAACAAGTGCACAACAACAGACTCTACGCGCATGACGGTCACACGGTCTATTTCTCGGTATGATAGATGAAAGAACTAAGAGAAAGACGTTCTCTTACAATCCCCTCAAGTGTGAGTGGGAGATGTTGGATATGGAAGACGTTAGTACACCCTTGTAGGGGATGTACGAGGGAATACGGACCTCGAACGTCGTGTACACGAAGTCGTGTGTAAAGGGAATATGTTCCCTTGCGGAGAGGATCTCTAGATTGATGGGAAAGTCGCATTATATGTGCATAAGTGCATGCGACATATGGCTAATAAAGGGGTAATATCTTAAGCTTATGTTGTACCATGCATATGGTACAACTTAAGCTTATAATATGCCATGTACGATGGTACACCTTAGTTAAATTGTTCCAAAGGAACAATTACTCCTAAAATAACTACCTTGGGGGCTATAAATAAGACCCAAGGGTTAGCCATTTCCTTACACTTTTGCATGGCATTCTTGCATGCATTTCATTCTAGCGAAGCTCTGTCGAAATCCTTCTTCTCTCTTTATCCAAGTTCTTAATCTAAAAGTAGAGATTTAGATTGTGGATTTAGTAGCCTTACTCCGTTCGTGAGAAGACTCGATCCGTCGTGGCGAATCCGAAGGCGAAGTTCGTAGACTACAGTGCCGCATACGCAAGCGTAAGTCTCAACTTCATTTATCGATCCTAACTCTGTTTTGGCAGGATCCAACAGTGGATTGCATCAATCTATGGGGATGTCAATCATAGCTGGCGTATTGGCAGCAGGGACGTGTGAACGGACAATCTTCTGATTGTCCGTGAATTTATCCGGCAAAAGATGTACTGTATTCTGGATGTGAAGGATCTTCAGGATCTCATCTTCACACAGATTAGTACGCGGATCATATAGGGACAAAGACTTCTGGTCCCAACTAATGGTCTCAGAAGCTTCTGGCTTCTTAGACTGTGTGCCCAGTTTAGGAAAAATTTTCTCATTAAATTCACAGTCAGCAAAACGTGCCTTGAATGCGTCACCCGTCAGGGGGTTCAATGTATCTTATAATAGATGGCGAATCAAACCCAATATATATACCTTGACGACGCTGAGGACCCATTTTGGTCCTCTGAGGTGGTACTATTGGGACATATACCGCACAACCAAACACTCTCAAATGAGAGATATCCGGAGGTGCGCCATATGCTAGTTGCATCGGGGATAAAGTATGACCTTCAGAGGGTCTTATCCTAATAAGTGATGCGGCATGTAAAATAGCATGCCCCCAAGCATCCACAGGCAACTGGGATTGCATAAGCAATGGACGTGCAATCCATTGGAGTCTCTTTATAAGGGACTCAGCTAATCCGTTTTAGGTGTGAACATGTGCTACAAGATGTTCAACTTCAATACACGTTGCCCGGCAATAGTCTTCGAAGACTTGTGAAGTAAATTCTCCTGCATTATCAAGACATAGTTTCTTGATTTGGTTATTGGGGAAATGAGCACGCAACCTTATTATTTGTGCCAATAGTTTTGGAAAAGCTAGGTTGCGGGTGGACAAGAGGCACACATAAGACCATTTGGTTCATGCATCAATCAGTACCATGAAGTACCGAAATGGGCCACTTGCGGGGTGAATAGGCCCGCAAAATGTCACCATGAATTCTCTCAAGGAAGCCAGGAGACTCTAATCCCACTTTCAGGAGGGACGGTCTCGTTATAAGTTTTTCCTTAAAACAAGGGAGACATGGAAATTCACCCTTTTGAAGAATCTTCATGTTCTTCAATTTGTGTCCACGGGATTCAGAGATGATGCGTCGCATCATTGCTGTTCAAGGATGACCAAGTCTATTGTGCAAGAGTTCGAACGCTGGCAGTGATTGGCATGTCTGGTGCTCAGTCATATTGGCTTCTATTGGTTGAATGTATGTTTGGTAGAGACCCGACGGGAGTCCCTTGAATTGCTCGCAGATGATCTTCTGGTCATCTTTATGACGAGTGACAATCAGATATTCAACCTTATTTACATCTCTGGTCTCTAAGTGATATCCGTTTAAACGGAAATCCTTGAAACTTACGAGATTTCTATTTGATTTAGGAGAGAATAATGCATTATTTATTTGAAGTCTTGTGTTATTTGGGAGCAATATAGTTGTTTCACCAGATCCTTCGATTATTTGGGACAGTCTTGAAATTGTGATAACAGGACCGTCATATTTGTTTAAGCTATTAAAATAGCAATGATCGCGAAGGATTGTGTGCGTTGAGGCACTGTCCACTAGGCACTCAGACATCATCTATATAAGCAAAAACGAGATTTTATTTGAGAGAAATGTAGACAACATTCAAAAATAAAAGTTCGTACTAAAGCCAATATAAGATGAAGATACATCGAAGTCTAAATGCATAGATAAAAGATAATGCTCAATCGAGCAGGTCGTCGTTCTCGAAGTCTTTTGCAGTAAACATTGTTGGCGGTTGAACAGCCGCCAAGTTCGTTTCAGGTAGAGACTGCTGGCTTGCCTGGTATAGATCCAGTAGGTGGCGAGGAGTACGGCAGTTTCTGGACCAATGGCCAGTCATGCCGCATCTATGGCATTTATCCTCCCAGTTCTTCTTTGGAAGTGACACTTGCTCGGTGTTCTTTCGCTTCCAAGTGAAGTTTCTTTTTCCCTTAATGTTTTTGTTTGTCTGTGGAGTTACACCTCTTGGTTGCTTCATTACAGCTTTCCCTTTAGTGTTTTTAGCCTTCCTCTTGTTTCTTCACTTCTGTGGAGAAACGTGGTGGGCTTCAGGGATAGGGGCAGTGCCAGCTAGACGTAAGTTATGATTTGCAAGCAGTAAGTCTCGATTCTGATCTGCCCTAAGTAGGCATGAGATCAGATCGGAGAATTTCATGAAATTGCGTTCACGATACTGCTGCATGAGGATTGCATCTTTCTCGTGAAACGAGGTAAATGTCTTTTCCAACATGCGCTGTTCTGTAAATTCTTCACCGCACAACTTCAGGCGTGAGGTGATGTTATGAAGTGTAGAATTGTACTCAGCGATGGACTTATAGTCCTGAAGTCTGAGGTTTTCCCACTCATAACTGGCACGCGGTAATATAACATCAATTTGATGTTTATACCGAGCTTCCAGCGCTGTCCACAGGTCCTTTGGATCCTCAACCGTTAAGTATTAGGCCTTTAAGTTCCGATTTATATGTTTCCTAATGTAGATTATGGCTTTCGCCTTATCTACATCGGATACAGTGGTTGTAGGGCTGCTGCTAGATGTAACAGAAGCTTCGGCCGCTGCTAGGGCCGAGGAAGGAGCCAAAATGAACCCTAGGAGGGCCATCGAACGCAAGTGGAACTTCAGGTCCACTCGCCAACTCAGGTAATTCGTCCCTGCAGAGTCAAGGACTTCGAAATCGACGCTTGCCAATTTTGCCATTTATCTACGCAATTTAAAATGAGCATGAATTAATTAAAATTCAAAAATTCATGCATAAAGAAATAAACAAGTAAAAATACGGGGATCGGCCAGATACCCAAAAAAGTACACAGTCCAAAGTTCGTTTACAGTCCATAAAAGGAAAGAAAAATACAACTTCAGAAACCCAAAGTGGGTCCCTATATCTTCGTCTTCATATGCTGTTGCACCGAGCTTGGGCTTGTAATACAAATTTCCTCACTTACAAATTCTCTCAAAAGAAAATAAAAGTGCAAGGAATGTAAATAGGTATACAATGGCCAATCCCAAAAACACATTTTTACTTATTTAAACATCCACGTAGTTCTAAATATGCTACATGCATAAAAATAAACAACCACGCATATATCTCAAGCAAAACATATGGTAAAGGAAACTAGAAAATATAATTATCTCGTAGACCACGTGGAAACGTCATACACCGTTAGGTTAGATGACTAACGGCAGAGCGGTCTCAGGATCTTTAAGATAGTTATATTTTGAAAAATAGAGTCCTAGTAAACCATAGATAATAATTTGCAAGAGCGATGTTTAAATCAATTTGTCAACATGGACTATAGAAATTATTTGTGATTTTACATAGAGAAGAGTCCCTTTAAGTAATTGGCATCAGGCCATTATTTAGTGGGCAAAAATAATAACCGTTAAATAATAGGGGATGCAGGCCCAATTAAATTATTTAGTTATTGATAGGCACAAATGGGCTGCAGGCCCAACAACAAAAACAATCAATTTTAATTAAATTAAGCCTACTTTTGGGTTGGGGAAAACCAATAATCCCAAAAAACCCTAAGTCTGTCCCCACAATCTCCACCCCATCAGCTACTGATTTAGGTCATTGTCTGTGGACAGAAATCTCCCCACGCATCAGCCAGAGTAAAAGACCCCCCCCCCCCCGCCACCCTGCAAGGGGGGAAGGCGACAGAGAAGAGCCCCCCCCTCTGCTGGGGGGTGGCTGACAGAGAAGAACCCCCCCCCCCCCCCCCGCTGGGGGGTGGCGATCAATCGGTCCCCCGTCAGGGGGGGCGCTGCCAGAGAACCCCTCCCACTGGGGGGTGCGCTGCCGAGAACCCCCCCGGTCGGGGGGGCGCTGCCAAGACCCCCCCCCCCCCCCGCTGGGGGGGTGCCTGCCGAGAACCCCCCCCCCCCCCCCCCCGTCGGGGGGGGCGCTGCCGAGAACCCCCCCCCCCCCCCGTCGGGGGTGGGGGGGCGCTGCCGGAAACCCCCCCCCCCCCGTTGGGGGGGGGGCGCTGCCGAGAACCCCCACCCCCCGTCGGGGGGGGGGGGCTGTAACGACTGGTTTTCATGTATCTGGATTTATTATATTATAATATATGTTTTGGTGGATTTTCTCCTTTTGTGTGATTTCCGTCTCCGTAGCTTTCGTTTTCGATCGTTTCGTCGTGTTTTCTCGTTTCTTCCTTAGGATCGTCGATTTCGAAGTATGTCATTCGTGACGGGCTTCATAACGGTCGTATCTTACTATTAGATCAAGCCTAGGAGTCTTAAGAATCGATCCCGGAGCTCCGCGCTCCGTATCGGAACTTTTGGTGCTTATTAGCCAGTGTAAGAAGGGGCACCGACCGACTAGATGACGATCCAGTCGGTCGGCAATCCTTCTTGGACCGACTAGTTTGCTTTCTAAATTATTCAGGAGTTACTGTTTATCGTTAGTCGGTCTAAGAACGTTGGTTGACCGACTAGGTTGCAAACTAGTCGGTCAGCAATGCTTCTTTAACCGACTAACTCATCATCTAATTTTTAGTATCAATATTGTTCACTCTTAGTAGGTCTAAGAACGTTCATCGACCGACTAGATGTTAAACTAGTCGGTCAGTATTTGTTCTTCGACCGACTAAATCTAAATCCTATTTTCGTTCAGAAGTTACTGTTTACACTTAGTCGGTCTGCGTTGGTCGACCGACCGACTAGTTGCCAAACTAGTCGGTCAGTGGTTGCTCTTTGACCGACTAATCTGTGTTAAAACCCTAATTTCTGGGCAGCCGCCAGCCCAACCTATTTATACCCCTCCCAAACGTTTTCTTCCTCCTCCACTCGACCCAAAACCCTAGTTTCTCCCCCATTGAGCCCCCATCTTCCTCCAACCCTTATTCCTTCATTCCAAGCCCTAGATTCATCATCCAAACCATCCATCAACTCATTCTACCTCTCATCTTCCCCAAATTTCCATCAAATCCCCAAAATCCCCCAAAACCCTAGTTTCCCCAAACTTCTCCATTGGTTTCCAGATCTGGTCCTTAGGTTCTCCGGAGTGTTTCTTCCGCTTCCTCTCGGTAAGAAATCGATCTCTCGATGTTTTCATAACCTATTTGTATTTTTATGAAACCCTAATGAAATTTCATGTTGTTTGATGATTGTTTCCCCAAAACAGCGATTTCCCCCGTAGATTAGCATCCGCGAGACGAACCTTCGTGATCGTCATCCCCGGTGCTAGGCAAGTGAAACTTGCCACTTAGGGTTTATGCCATGTTTTAGGCCAATTTGCTTGTTGTAGGCGTAAAAGAGGCTAGGCGACGAAATGATACTCGCCTAGGCGCAAATTGGGGAACTAGCTTGACAACGAAGCTAGTTCCGACATATATCATGTTGCACAATTACTATGTCATGTTTACTTTCCATTAACGGTACGCAAATTAATTGTCATGTCATTGCATCCTTTAAGTGTTTCCGTGAATGCGTAGCGTCGCTACGATGTTTGTGTTCCTGGCTCGTGTTCCAGAAGCGGGCCATGTGTTGGTTGATAGCCAATGCCCGAATTTCTTGTTTCCGGCTAGGTGCACCCCTATGCCAATTGTTTATGAATCGTGAACTAGAATGCGAGCTCATGTGCGGGGCAACCCCGGCTCATTTACTGAGCTCGTGTGCGGGGACCCTGGCTCGATTACTTGTGGGTATTGGGGGTAAGAGTTAAGCGGCCAATCAACTGGGAGTCTGCCTGATCAGCAACTGCAGTGGTAAGGCGTAAACTCTGGGTTTGGGGTAGTTGTTAAGCGGCCAATCAGCGTGAATGTGGAACCGTTCAGCTGTAAGGCGTAAACATCTACAAACAACAGTGAAACGTGAATAGTGAATTGATTGAGATTGTTAGTAGCTTGGCTACTCTTGTCTTGTACCGATAATTGTTCTCTTGTACAAATTGTCTTGCCATGTCTTGGTTGTGCACTCATGTTATAACTGCCATGTCATGCATATCATAACTGTTAGGTTGCTAGTTGCCTTACTTTCAGTTTCCTTGCCCAAGTCTTTTAGACTTGCTGACATGTGCCCCTTTACTCTTTTGGGTGACACATGTTAGATCCTGAGCCTGAATACCTTGTTGAGGACGAGGTGTTTGCTGACGCCGAGCCCGAGCTCGTGTTTGACGGGGAGTACGTGGACACTGGGGACCAGTCCTAGTGTTTTAGTTGTGTTTCCCTTTTGTCTTAGACTGCTGTTTTGTTGTTGGTGCGTAGCACCTATACTTTGTTATGTTGATGCTTTTGTTGGCCTTGTTCTGGGCCTTTAGACTCTTTCTTTTAGCCTGGTGGCTTTTCTGGATGTTGAACTTATTTTCATGTTGGACAATTTATGAGATATGAGAATTTTATTTCTGTCTCTCCTTTTATTATTATTGTTGCTCCGTTTGTGGTTACAGGGACCTGCTTATGTTTTATTGACGCTTATCGAGTTTGGGGCTTCACGGCTCCACTCTCGTGCGGACCTTTTCACGTCTCGCCTCCATTTTAGGGAAGCGGGTCGTGACAGGTTTTGTTGGTGGCCCATGCAGGTCCTTCTGTAACTGCGATTATCGGAATAGCGATAATAATATTAGAATGTCCAATAAACTAAGTTCGACGTCCGAGTCATAAGCTATGAGTCTAATCTGATTCGTTCTCTGTGTCACTAGATGGCAGGAAGACGATTCACCCGTGGTGGGGGTAGTGGTGCGCTCCCTCATGATGAGGAGCCTGAGCGGGAACCCACCAACGGTGATATGATGCGGATGATGCTCCAGATGATGCAAGTGCAGCAGGGCGTGCTCCTGCAAGTCCAGAATGCTCCACTTGCTCGAGCTGCCCGGGCTCTTCCAGATGCCCCTCGCTCTGAGCCGGAAGCGAAGCAATTTCGGGAGCTGGATCCCGCATATTTTGATGGGTCTGAGGGTCCTCTGGCTGCCGATGAGTGGATTCAGAACATCGACGACAATCTGAAGATGGCCAAGATCACCTCAGCTGGATGGGTTGATTTGGCAAGGAGGCAACTCAAGGATAATGCTCGGAATTGGTGGGATGCGGAAGAGAAGATGTTGGTGGAGCCGATAGCTTGGGCTACCTTTAAGTCCAGGTTTGATGAGGAATTCTTTCCGAAGGCTGCGAAGAAGGAGATGCTGCAGCGCTTCATTGATCTGAAGCAAGGGACCTTGATGGTGGACCAGTACCACCAGGAGTTCACTAGGCTGAGTCGGTTCGCACCGAAGATGGTGCAGGATGCTGATGAGAGGGCTCAGAGGTTCCTGCAGGGACTTGCTTTGGAGCTCCAGAGTTTTGTGTCTTCCTCCGATCTGGACTCTTATCAGAAGGTTTTGGTCGCTGCCAGGAGGCATGAGCTGAACCTGAGTCAGAGGAGGGGGTCTGTTGTTGGTGCTGGGAAGAGGCCTATGGAGCAGGCCAGAGCGGTGGTTAGGCCTGGTTTCAAGCCTAATCAGCCCGCTCAGTTTAAGAGGCCGGGAGGGCCTATTCTGAAGACTTGCCATTTCTGCGGCAAGCCTGGCCACATCAAGGATCAGTGTCGGAAGTTTTTGGGCCAGTGTCTGGTTTGTGGTGATGCTTCCCATGTCGCGAAGGATTGTCGGCATGCGAATCAGCTGCGGAGGGCACCTGTTGCAGCACAGCCGTTGCAGCAGCGAACGTCTGTTCCTGCTGGACGTGGAGCAGCTCTTGTTCCACAGGGACAGGCTTTTCGGCAGGCTGTTCCGCCGAGGAGGCAGGCTTTTCTGATGACCGCGGTGGAGAGCGAGGCAGTGGATGAGGTTATCGCAGGTACTCCTCAACCTAGCTGTTACCTTCCTAGCTGGTTTGAATGTTGGATTGTGTTGTTTGCTTGAACATGGTTGTTTGCTAGACTAGGGTTTGATTGTTAATTGCTTGTTAGGTGTGGTTTTGGTTTACACATTTCCTGCACGAGTCCTCTTTGACTCTGGTGCATCGATGTGTATTATTTCGCGGAGCTTCGTGGAGAGGCATTCCTTGTCGACGTCCCCTCTTTCCAAGAGTTGGAATATCGTTACAGGGAATGGCGTGGTCTCGGTGCATCGTGGTTGCAATTCTTGCTCGTTGG
Source organism: Scilla litardierei (assembly GCA_030789695.1). Lineage (NCBI taxonomy): Eukaryota > Viridiplantae > Streptophyta > Magnoliopsida > Asparagales > Asparagaceae > Scilla > Scilla litardierei. The sequence goes on from CM061131.1 coordinate 104,376,992, forward strand.
TGGTCTGTGGACATGAGCTTTTCGCTGATTTCATTGTCCACGACATCATCAACTATGATGCAGTTCTTGGGATGGACTGGCTTGCGAGCTTCTATGCTACAATCGACTGTCGAAGGAAGAAGGTGGTGTTCGAGATTCTCGGACATCCAGTATTTGAGTTCAGTCGTGGTAGCAGTTCGCTTGGTCCTGTCAGATTTCGGGCCAGGCCGGTGGAGGTTGTGGCTATGCAGATGGAGCTGGAGTGGCCAGCTGTGGTGCGTGATTTTGGCGACGTCTTCCCCGAGGAGATGTCTGGTTTGCCACCTGATCGAGCTTTAGAATTTTCTATCGATCTTGTTCCAGGTGCGCAGCCGATTTCGAAGGCGCCGTATCGTATGGCACCCGCTGAGTTGGAAGAGTTGCGGAAGCAGTTGGATGAGCTTTTGCAGAAGGGTTATATCAATCCTAGTGTGTCTCCGTGGGGAGCACCGGTGCTGCTGGTGAAGAAGAAGGATGGTTCGCGTCGCATGTGCGTGGACTATCGGGAGTTGAATGCGGTGACCATCAAGAATAAATACATGTTGCCTCGCATCGATGATATTTTTGATCAGCTTGGAGGTTCGAGGGTGTTTTCTAAATTGGATTTGAGGAGTGGTTACCATCAGTTGAAGGTGAAGAAGGATGATGTTTCGAAGACAGCGTTCAGGACGAAGTATGGACACTATGAGTTCGTGGTTATGCCTTTCGGTGTAACTAACGCACCCGCAGTTTTCATGAATCTAATGAACCTGATTTTCTATGACCTTTTTGGATAAGTTTGTCGTTATCTTTATTGACGACATTCTGATCTATTCGAAGTCGGAGGAAGAGCATGCCTCGCACTTAAGGACGGTGTTGGAGAATTTGAGGAAGCATCGTTTGTATGCTAAGTTTTCAAAGTGCGAGTTTTGGCTGGATAGAGTTGCTTTTCTCGGGCATGTGGTGACTGGAGATGGTATTTCAGTGGATCCCGAGAAGATTAGGGCCATCAGAGAGTGGCCTGTTCCGTCGTCTGCGTCTGAGATTCGGAGTTTCCTTGGACTTGCTGGTTATTATCGGCGATTCATTAAGGACTTTTCCCGTATTGCCGAGCCGATGACCAGGTTGACGCGGAAGGATGTGCCTTTTGTTTGGTCGGGTGATTGTGAGAGTGCTTTTGGTGTCCTGAGAGAGCGTCTAACGACTGCCCCTATTCTTGTTGTGCCTGATCGCAGCGGTGGATTTGAGATCTTTTGCGACGCTTCTGGCAAGGGTCTCGGTTGTGTGTTGCATCAGCACGGACATGTTGTAGCGTATGCGTCTCGTCAGCTTAAGGTTCATGAGAAGAATTACCCGACGCATGATTTGGAGTTGGCTGCCGTTGTGTTTGCTCTTAAGATTTGGAGGCACTTCCTGCTGAGTGAGAAAGTGAAAATTTTCACCGATCACAAAAGCTTGAAGTATATTTTTACTCAGAAGGAGCTCAACATGCGACATCATCGATGGTTGGAGCTTATGGCAGATTATGAGATCGATCTGCAGTTTCACCCTGGCAAGGTGAATGTGGTCCATGATGCGCTGAGTAGGCTTCCCGCGGTGATGATTTTGACCTCGCAGTGGAGATTACAGCAGGATTTTTGCGAGTCTGGTGTGGAGATTGTCCTTCCTGGGGAGGCTTCATTGTTGATGTACATGCAGGTACAGTCGACGATCGTGGATCGGATTAAGGCTGGCCAGGGTGAGGATCTGAAGCTGGTGAAGATTCGGGAGCAGGTGGAAGCCGGTCTGCGGACTGACTTTTTGATTCATGAGGATGGCTCGCTGAGGTTTGGAGCCAGGCTGTGTGTGCCAGCTAGGGATATCAGAGAGGAGTTGATGGTGGAGGCACATAGTTCGCCGTATTCTGTGCATCCTGGTGGCACCAAGATGTACCAGGATCTTCGTCTGAATTATTGGTGGCATGGTATGAAGAGGAGTGTGGCTCGGAGTGTAGCCAAGTGCTTGGTTTGCCAGCAAGTGAAGGCGGAGCATCAGCGTACGGCCGGGTTGCTACAACCGCTTCTGATTCCGGAGTGGAAGTGGCAACACATCACTATGGATTTCGTGACTGGACTACCTCGGAGTCCGAAGCAGAATGACGCGATTTGGGTGATCGTAGATCGATTGACCAAATCCGCGCACTTTATTCCATTCCGAGTGGGACAGCCCACTGAGGCGCTAGCGAGGAGATATATGGAGGTAAAATTCTTTTACTCTCCGTTTTATTTCCTTTTCCTAGTTTGGATAGTGATGTGACGTGAATCGTGCAGGAGGTCGTGTGACTTCATGGAGTCCCCGTGAGTATCGTGTCTGACAGAGACACGAGGTTCACATCTCAGTTCTAGCAGAGTTTGCAGAAGAGCTTGGGTACGCGTCTGAGTTTTAGCACAGCGTACCATCCGCAGACGGATGGCTAGTCCGAGAGGACGATTCAGATTTTGGAAGACATGCTGAGAGCGTGCATGTTGGATTTCAAGGGTTCGTGGGAGGACCATCTGCATTTGGTGGAGTTCTCTTACAACAACAGCTTCCAGGCGAGTATTGGCATGGCGCCTTTCGCCGCTCTTTATGGGAGGAAATGTCGATCGCCATTGAGTTGGGATGACGTTGGTGATCGGGAGCTGTTGGGACCTGAGATGATCGTGGGGGCTGTGGAGGTCGTCAGTAATATTCGGGAGAGGTTGAGAATTGCTCAGGACTGTTTTAAGCATTGGGCGGATGCTAAACGTCATCCTTTGGAGTTTCGGCCGGGCGACCATGTGTTCTTGAAGATTTACCCGAATCGCGGTGTGATTCGTTTCGGGAAGCGAGGGAAGTTGAGCCCGCGATACATCGGACAGTTTGACATTCTGGAGAAGGTTGGCGAGGTAGCTTATCGCTTGGCCTTGCCGCCATCTTTGGAAGGAGTTCACAATGTTTTCCATGTGTCGCAGCTTCGTCGATACATTAGCGATCCATCTCATGCTGTGGATTTTTCGGAGATTACCGTTCGCCCCGATATGACGTATGACCAGCATCCAGTGCAGATTCTGGACAGGCGTCAGAAATCGCTTCGGAACAAGATTGTCAATCTTGTGAGGGTGATGTGGCGACACGGCTCACCTGGAGAGTCTACTTGGGAGAATGAGGATGAGATGCGAGAGCGTTTCCCACTTTTGTTTCCGGACTCGTGAGTATTCGGAAATTCCGAGGACGGAATTTTTCTTAAGTTGGGGAGGATGTAACGACTGCTTTTCATGTATCTGGATTTATTATAATATAATATATTTTTTGGTGGATTTTCTCCTCATGTGTGGTTTTCGTCTCCGTAACTTTCATTTTCGATCGTTCCGTCGTGTTTTCTCGTTTCTTCCTTAGGATCGTCGATTTCGAAGTAAGTCATTCGTGACGGGCTTCATAACGGTCGTATCTTACTGTTAGATCAAGCCTAGGAGTCTTAGGAATCGATCCCGGAGCTCCGCGCTCCGTATCGGAACTTTTGGTGCTTATTAGCCGGTGTAAGAAGGGGCACCGACCGACTAGATGACGATCCAGTCGGTCGGCAATCCTTCTTGGACCGACTAGTTTGCTTTCTAAATTATTCAGGAGTTACTGTTTATCGTTAGTCGGTCTAAGAACGTTGGTTGACCGACCAGGTTGCAAACTAGTCGGTCAGCAATGCTTCTTTAACCGACTAACTCATCATCTAATTTTTAGTATCAATACTGTTCACTCTTAGTCGGTCTAAGAACGTTCATCGACCGGCTAGATGTTAAACTAGTCGGTCACTATTTGTTCATGGACCGACTAAATCTAAATCCTATTTTCGTTCAGAAGTTACTGTTTACACTTAGTCGGTCTGCGTTGGTCGACCGACCGACTAGTTGCCAAACTAGTCGGTCAGTGGTTGCTCTTTGACCGACTAATATGTGTTAAAACCCTAATTTCTGGGCAGCCGCCAGCCCAACCTATTTATACCCCTCCCAAACGTTTTCTTCCTCCTCCACTCGACCCAAAACCCTAGTTTCTCCCCCATTGAGCCCCCATCTTCCTCCAACCCTTATTCCTTCATTCCAAGCCCTAGATTCATCATCCAAACCATCCATCAACTCATTCTACCTCTCATCTTCCCCAAATTTCCATCAAATCCCCAAAATCCCCTAAAACCCTAGTTTCCCCAAACTTCTCCATTGGTTTCCAGATCTGGTCCTTAGGTTCTCCGGAGTGTTTCTTCCGCTTCCTCTCGGTAAGAAATCGATCTCTCGATGTTTTCATAACCTATTTGTATTTTTATGAAACCCTAATGAAATTTCATGTTGTTTGATGATTGTTTCCCCAAAACAGCGATTTCCCCCGTAGATTAGCATCCGCGAGACGAACCTTCGTGATCGTCATCCCCGGTGCTAGGCAAGTGAAACTTGCCACTGAGGGTTTAGGCCATGTTTTAGGCCATTTTGCTTGTTGTAGGCGTAAAAGAGGCTAGGCGACGAAATGATACTCGCCTAGGCGTAAATTGGGGAACTAGCTTGACAACGAAGCTAGTTCCGACATATATCATGTTGCACAATTACCATGTCATGTTTACTTTCCATTAACGGTACACAAATTAATTGTCATGTCATTGCATCCTTTAAGTGTTTCCGTGAATGCGTAGCTTCGCTACGATGTTTGTGTTCCTGGCTCGTGTTCTAGAAGCGGGCCATGTGTTGGTTGATAGCCAATGCCCGAATTGCTTGTTTCTGGCTAGGTGCACCCCTACGCCAATTGTTTATGAATCGTGAACTAGAATGCGAGCTCATGTGCGGGGCAACCCCGGCTCATTTACTAAGCTCGTGTGCAGGGACCCTGGCTCGATTACTTGTGGGTATTGGGGGTAAGAGTTAAGCGGCCAATCAACTGGGAGTCTGCCCGATCAGCAACTGCAGTGGTAAGGCGTAAACTCTAGGTTTGGGGTAGTTGTTAAGCGGCCAATCAGCGTGAATGTGGAACCGTTCAGCTGTAAGGCATAAACATCTACAAACAACAGTGAAACGTGAATAGTGAATTGATTGAGATTGTTAGTAGCTTGGCTACTCTTGTCTTGTCCCGATAATTGTTCTCGTGTACAAATTGTCTTGCCATGTCTTGGTTGTGCACTCATGTTATAACTACTATGTCATGCATATTATAACTGTTAGGTTGCTAGTTGCCTTACTTTCAGTTTCCTTGCCCAAGTCTTTTAGACTTGCTGACATGTGCACCTTTACTCTTTTGGGTGACACATGTTAGATCCTGAGCCTGAATACCTTGTTGAGGACGAGGTGTTTGCTGACGCCGAGCCCGAGCTCGTGTTTGACGGGGAGTACGTGGACACTGGGGACCAGTCCTAGTGTTTTAGTTGTGTTTCCCTTTTGTCTTAGACTGCTGTTTTGTTGTTGGTGCGTAGCACCTATACTTTGTTATGTTGATGCTTTTGTTGGCCTTGTTCTGGGCCTTTAGACTCTTTCTTTTAGCCTGGTGGATTTTCTGGATGTTGAACTTATTTTCATGTTGGACAATTTATGAGATATGAGAATTTTATTTCTGTCTCTCCTTTTATTATTATTGTTGCTCCGTTTGTGGTTACAGGGACCTGCTTATGTTTTATTGACGCTTATCGGGTTTGGGGCTTCACGGCTCCACTCTCGTGCGGACCTTTTCACGTCTCGCCTCCATTTTAGGGAAGCGGGTCGTGACAGGGGCGCTGCCGGACCCCCCCCCCCCCCCCCGCCGCTGGGGGGTGCGCTGCCCAAACCCCCCCCCGTCGGGGGGCTGCCGAAAACAGAAGGCCCCCCTGCTGGGGGTGGCGGCGATCGGACGGCCCCCCCAAGCGGGGGGGGCGCCGGCATAGAGGAACCCCCCTGCTTCGGGAGGGTTGGAATTCTATTTTTTTATGTATTTTTATCAAGGCAAGAAATTGTATTTTTTAAGCAGATTTTAAACAAACCAAATTCGAGGTTGTAAAAAATATCATGGCTAAAATATAAATTGTTTATCTACGGGAATAAAAAGTATACCTCTAGATCGATGATCTAGGGACGACCGTAAAATAGAACCGTAGAAATAAAAAAAATCCGAGCTCCCGAAAACGTCGAGAATGCCGCAAAGCTCCAACAAATCGCCGCAGCAACCAAAGATTCCTTACGCGTAGGGGATCAATTTGGTGGGGATTTTAGGATTAGTTTCTTGCTCAAGGAAGAACACGTGCTGATAATGTGTTAGAGAGTAATCAAACTCAACAGATAATAGTGATAAGCTTTCTTAGAGATAGAATGAGTAACCATGGCCATAGGCCATGGTTCTTTATATATTAAATTGTAGAGGGGGAGATGAAGGGCCTCTAGGAGACCAAGAGTCTCCATTACCCATAGTAATGGGACCGATGAGTGGGTAATGAAGGAGGGGAGGCCAAAAGCCTCCCTCATTCATAACAATCCTTGGAAAACAAATCGTACATGCACCCCTACTCATAGGGGTGCATGTAGCAATTCTCTTTAGGACCTGACTAACTGCACCGCATTCATGCGGTGCAGCCTCCTGTTTATTTCTATTTATAGGAAGGGATTATCATTTTGATGTGATATATGTTACATCAAAATTAAATTGCATTTCATTTATGGGAAATAAACCAATCTGTACCGCATTTCATGCGGTGCAGCCCTCTGTTTATTTCTATTTATAGGAAAGGATTATCATTTTGATGTGACATATATTACATCAAAATGAAATTGCATTTCATTTATGGGAAATAAACCAATCTCCACCGCATTTCATGCGGTGCAGATAGCAATTATCTTCTCTTTATTTTTCGAGTCAGTCATCTGCCATTAAACCCTCCTACCAATCACCACAGTCGTCTTATAAGAGCAATAAAAAAGGATATGGACTATCTGCACCTCAAGAATGAGGTGCAGAGAAGGAAATTTGCCAAAAAAGCACGAAATTGAAAGAACGAATGACATATGGGTTTTGATTTGATGTTTTTTTGCTCATTTTCGGACAGATTCCCTTCCATGCACCTCAAAAATGAGGTGCATGTAGTCCTCTAAAAAAGACATCACGGAGTACATCATTGTCCTATAAGGGCAAGTACTGCATCTAAAATTTCAAGAAACCCCCGACCAAATTCATTGATTGACGTTGCATCGGATGTCGCTCATGTCATATGATATCCATGTGAAGGTGATACCACAAGTACAAGCCTATGTGGGACTGTACCATCCCACTTTTCGTGTCTTGTAAATGACGAGATGTCTCTCATGTCATATAATACCTATTATTCACATTTGAATATATATGAAACGTGAGCATGTCGAATTCTTTAATATGGCATGACATGTTGAGCGTACTTTTTAGAATTCATTTTTTAAACTTTTAAGTGTGTCCAGTGATACTTGAATTTGGATTGCTTTGATACAACATCGAATTCATTACATCTGCCTCAAAATTCTAAAGTTGCGAAGAAGATTAAGCGAAATAATTTTATGCTTTAACAATTGTCGAACCAATTATATACATTATGGAGAGTAGATCAATATATCCTTAAAGGAGATGACCATGGAAGAGTATGTGGTTGTTTCTCTCTTCGTCCTTTTCCTTCTACCTCAAACAAATTTGTGGGAATATTGCCTACATGTCATTCAAAGGTTTCAAGTGGGGGTGCTTCCTTTGTGATAATTAGATTCCATTCACAAGATCCTCATTCATAAAATTATCTATGAATAAACTGTTATGTGTTGGATGAAAATAAACTCAAGAGAGAGAGAGAGAGATCATTCCATTGCTAAGAATGAGTAACCATAGCTAAGAGCCATGGTGCTCTATTTATATTTCTCATAGTGGGGAGGCCAAAAGCCTCTAGTAGACCAAGGGTCCCCATTACTCTAAGTAATGGGGGACCTAATGAATGGGTAATGAAGGAGGGGAGGCCAAAGGCCTCCCTCATTCATAACACTCCCCCTTACACATTTATCACTTCGGTCTCAGCTACTGAGGCAAGGGGTGGATACTTCTGGATCCAGAGTAAGTGTGTTTGCCTCGTTAAAACCTTAGCTGTGGAAAACCCAGTGGGAAAACCCAACAGCTTAAGGAAAAAGAGTGCAACCCACAAGTTACTCCCCCTGATCCGTACAAGCTTCAGGCTTGCAGGTCTTTCAACTGTCGCATACCAATGTTCTTTACAAGCTTTACAAAAGTACATTTAGGCAATGCCTTAGTAAAAAGATCAGCTAAGTTGTTGCATGACTGGATCTGTCGAACTTCAATCTGCTTGTCGTTCTTCTGCTCGTGCGTCCAGAAAAACTTGGGAGAAATGTGCTTTGTCCTGTCGCCTTTGATGTAGCCCTTCTGAAGCTGAGCAATGCACGCAGCGTTGTCTTCGAATAGGGCAGTAGGCTCCAGATCACCGGTCTTCAGGCCAGTGGATTGGAGGATGTGTTGGACGACGGAGCGTAGCCAAAAACATTCTCTGCTCGCTTCATGGATCGCGATGAGCTCTGCAAGGTTGGAAGATGTAGCAGTAGTGGTTTGTTTTACCGATCTCCAGGAGATAGCAGTTCCTCCGTAGGTAAAGACAAAACCAGTCTATGATTTTACCGTATGCGGATCTAAAAGATAGCCTGCATCGGCATAACCAAGTAACTGGGAGGAGGCACCTCTCTGGTAGTAAAGTCCAAGGTCTACGGAACCCTGGATGTATCGCAAAAGATGCTTTACTCCATTCCAGTGGCGCTTTGTAGGTGCTGCACTGTGTCTGGCTAGGAGATTGACTGTAAACGCTATATCAGGACGCGTGCAGTTAGCCAGATAGAGAAGTGCACCAATGGCACTTAGGTAGGGTACTTCTGGACCCAGTATCTCCTCCCCCTCTTCTAGAGGCTGGAAGGGGTCCTTTTGTACGTCTAATGATCTCACGACCATAGGGGTACATAAAGGATGACATTTATCCATTTGGAACTTATTTAAAAGCTTCCTGGTATAATTGGATTGATGTAGAAGGATTCCACCTCGTAGGTGTTCAATCTGCAAGCTAAGGCAATACTTCATTCTGCATAGGTCTTTCATTTCAAAAGTGTGCTTTAGCCTTGCAGATATCTCATTAATCTCTGCTGGAGAGCCTATGAGATTTAAGTCATCAACGTAAACTGCTATGATGACGAATCATTTTCCCGTTCTTTTGATAAAGATGCACGGGCAGACTTCGTTATTAGTGAATCCTTGCTGTGCAAGGAAATCACTTAGTCTGTTATACCACATTTTGCCTGACTGTTTTAGTCCATACAAGGATCTATGTAGTCTAACAGAGAATACGTCCCGAGGTATCTCTTTCATCTCTGTGGGTAAGTTAAACCCATCTGGTAGTTTCATATAGATCTTTTTATCTAAATCGCCATAAAGATATGCAGTCACAACGTCCATGAGCTGCATTTCTAGGCTTGTCAGAGATGATAGGCTTATTAAGAATCTGAATGTATTAGTGTCCATTACCGGGGAGTATGTATCATCATAATCGATACCCGGTCTTTGGGAAGAACCCTTTGCTACAAGACGCGCCTTGTAGCGGACGATCAGATTTTGTTCATTTCTTTTTCTAATGAAAACCCACTTATATCCCACAGGTCTAACACCTACTGGTGTTTGGACTACAGGTCCAAAGACTTTACGTTTCGAGAGTGAGTCCAGCTCTACTCTTATCGCCTCGTCCCACTTTGGCCAATCATCTCTGCGTTTACAATCCGCTAGAGAAAGTGGTTCGACGTCATCGTCGTATTCAGCGACGTGAACGGCAATAGTGAACGCAAAACCGTCGTCGACGACTGTGCTATGTCGGTCCAGTACCTCCCCAGTACGTACAAAGTTTAATGATGTTTCTCCTAATGTTTCCTCTGCGGGGGAAATTAGGAGGGGAGAGGTAGCTGTCCTGAGCTCAGTATCCTATGGAGGGATAATCTTATTTTCACCAGGAATCTTCCTCTTTCGACGAACTTTTTCTTTTGAACCTGGTGGCCGTCCTCTTTTCAATTGAGGTACAGCCATTTCTGCTGCGGGTGGATTGCATCCATTTATAGGGATGTCAATCCTAGCTGGAGTGTTAGCAGCAGGGACGTGTGAACGGACAATCTTCTGGCTGTCCGTGAATTTATCCGGCAATTGGTGTACTGTATTCTGGATATGAAGGATCTTCAGGATCTCATCTTCACACAGATTTGTACGCGGATCATAAAAGGACAAAGACTTATTTTCCCAATTAATGGTTTCCGAAGCTTCAGGCTTCCTGGAATGTTTGCCCAACTTTGGAAAAGTTTTCTCATCGAATTCACAATCAGCAAGACGTGCCTTAAATGCGTCCCCCGTTAGGGGTTCTAGGTATCTAATAATCGAGGGTGAATCAAATCCAATATAGATTCCTAGACGACATTGAGGACCCATTTTGGTCCTCTGAGGTGGTGCTATTGGAACATAGACCGCACAACCAAATATTCTCAAATGAGATATATCTGGAGTTGAGCCGTATGCTAGTTGTATCGGGGATAATGTATTGCCTCCAGAGGGGCGTATCCTGATAAGAGATGCGGCATGCAGAATATCATGCCCCCAAGCATCCACCGGCAATTGGGATTGCATAAGCAATGGACGTGCAATCCATTGGAGTCTCTTTATAAGGGACTCTGCTAATCCATTCTGGGTGTGAACATGAGCTACTGGATGTTCAACTTCTATACCCGTTGCCTGGCAATAGTCTTCGAAGACTTGAGATGTGAATTCGCCCGCATTATCAAGACGTAGTTTCTTGATATGGGTATCGGGGAAATGAGCACGTAACCTAATTATCTGTGCCAACAGCTTTGGAAAAGCTAGGTTACGGGTGGACAAGAGGCACACATAAGACCATTTTATGGATGCATCTATTAGTACCATGAAGTACCGAAATGGGCCACTTGCGGGGTGAATAGGCCCGCAAATGTCACCATGTATCCTCTCAAGGAAGCCAGGAGACTCTAAACCCACTTTTAGGGGCGATGGTCTCGTTATTAGTTTCCCCTTGAAACAAGGGGGACAAGGAAATTCACCTTTCTGAAGAATCTTCTGGTTCTTCAAATCATGTCCTCGGGATTCAGATAAGATGCGTCGCATCAGAATGGATCCAGGGTGACCAAGTCTGTTATGCCATAGTTGAAATGGTGGCATTGGCTGGCACGTCTGGTGCTCAGTCATATTGGCTTCAACTGGTTGAATGTATGTTTGGTAGAGACCCGACGGGAGTCCCTTAAATATTTCGCAGATGGTCTTCTGGCCATCTTTACGAAGAGTGACATACAGGTATTCAACCTTATTTTCATCTCTAGTTTCTAAGTGATATCCTTTTAAACGGATGTCCTTGAAACTTATGAGATTTCTATTTGATCTTGGAGAAAATAGTGCATTATTGATTTTTAGTCTTGTGTTATTTGGGAGCAATAATATTGCATCACCAGATCCTTCGATTATTTTGGACAGTCCTGAAATTGTAATGACAGGACCGTCATATTTACTTATGCTATTGAAATAGCATTCATCGCGAAGGATAGTGTGCGTCGAGGCACTGTCCACTAGGCACTCATACATCATCTATATAAGCAAAAAACGATAATTTATTGATGGAAATGTAAAATGCATACATTCAAAATAAAAGATCGTCTTTATTAAACATACTAGAGATGAAGCTACAATTTATTCTTTGAAAAGCATAGATAAAGATGAGGCTCAATCGAGCAGGTCGTTATTTTCGAAATCCTTGGAAGTGAACTTCGTCGGATTTTCCACATTTGTCATGTTTGTTTCAGGCGGAGGCTTCTGGCTCGCCTGATACAGTTCCTGGAAGTGGCGAGGTGTGCGACAGTTTCTGGACCAATGTCCAGTCATGCCACAACGATGACATTTGTCCTCCCATGTCTTCTTTGGATTTGACATTGTATCAGTGTTCTTACGCATCCAAGTGAAGTTTTTCTTCCCTTTGTTATTCTTGCTTTGGGGAGGAGCGTTGGCTGGTTTCATAGGGGCATTTCCTTTGTTCTTTCTGCCCCTCTTCTTGTTCTTCCACTTCGGGGGGTGAACACTGTGGGCTTCGGGAATAGGAGCTGAGCCTGCCGGGCGCTGGTTATGAGTGGCCAGTAAAAGGTCTCTATTCTGCTCTGCCCTCAGGAGGCAAGAGAGCAGGTCAGAGAACTTCGTGAAATTGCGTTCACGATACTGCTGCATGAGGATAGCATCTTTCTCGTGAAACGAGGTAAATGTCTTTTCCAACATGCGGTGCTCCGAGACTTCTTCACCACACAACTTCAGGCGTGAGGTGATGTTGTGAAGTGCTGAGTTGTACTCAGCAACGGACTTGTAGTCCTGAAGTCGGAGGTTCTCCCACTCATAGCTGGCACGCGGGAGTATGACATCAATTTGATGTCTGTAGCGTGCCTCTAACGCTGTCCATAACTCCAGAGGGTCCTCTACCGTCAAGTATTCGGCCTTCAGGGTCCGATCTATGTGTCGTCTGATATAGATAATGGCTTTCGCCTTATCCATGTCAGAGACAGTGGTAGAGGTACTGCCAGCTGAAGGGGCCGCTTCTGGGGCTTTGCTAGCAGATGCATCGGATGCTGTGTGAGCCGATGATTGGGCCACTGCGGGGGCCAGGATGGAGTGCAGGAGCGCCATGGAGCGCAAGTGGAACTTCAGGTCCACTCGCCAGCTCAAGTAATTCTTGCCAGCTGCATCGAGCACCTCGAAATCGACGCTTGCCAATTTAGCCATTTTATCTATGCAATTTAAAGATAAACATGAATTAAAATAAATTCAACAATCCATGCATAAAGAAATTAATAAGTAAAAATGCGGGGATCGGCCAGATACCCAAAATAATAAACAGTCCAAAGTCCGATTACAGTCCAAAGAAAAGAGAATGAAAAATTCAACTTTGGAAACCCCGGGTGGGTCCCTATTTCTGCATCCGTCTTCTTATGCTGTTGCATCGAGCCTTGGCTATTTATACAATTTCCTCACTTACAAATTCTCTCAAAAAAAAGAAAAAGTGCTGGAAATGTAAATAGGTATGCAATGGCCGATCCCGAAAGACACATTTTTACTTATTTTAAACATCAACGCAATTTATATGCTACAGGCATAAATTAAACAACCACGCATATATCTCAAACACAAAAAAATATGGAAAAAGTAAACTAGAAAATATAATTATCTCGTAGACCACGTGGAAACGTCATACACCGTTAGTTTAGTTAACTAACGGCAGAGCGGTCTCAGGATCTTTGAGATGATTATATTTTTATTTTAAAAATTCTAGTAAACCATACATAATAATTTGCAAGAGAGATGTTTAAATAAATAGAGGAACATATAAATGTAATTATTGATTTTACAAAGTTTTTCTCATAAATTTCGATTTGCAAATTTAATTCTTCCGAAGAAGCCGAATTTGTGTAGAATTTTGTGGCTTCGGGCCAAAAATTATTTTTAGTATAAGCGCCTGTGGCCCGTTCCG
>CM061131.1:104391052-104548918 GCA_030789695.1 Scilla litardierei
CTTATTTTCCATTATTCCTTTCACTCATCAATGGCAACACTAAATACAGCTAACTCATCTGGATCATCTTCGAATCCAATCAATCCCTCGGACTCACCCTATTTCATCCATGCAAATGAGAACCCTGCGTTGGTTCTCGTCTCTAATCCGTTGAATGGCCTAAATTACCATTCGTGGTCTCGTTCAATGAGGATGGCGCTCTCCTCCAAAAATAAGCTGCAATTCATCGACGGCAGAATTCCAGTACCGGAGAAGGCTGATCCGACCTATTCTTCTTGGTCGCGGTGTAATACGATGGTCCTCTCTTGGATCCTTCACTGCATCACACCTTCCATCGCTCAAAGCATCATTTGGATCGATTCTGCCATCGACGTTTGGCAGGATTTGAAAGATCGATTTGCCCAGGGGGATGCTTTCCGCATCGCTGCATTACAACAAGAAATCTATAACCTAAAACAAGGTAACCTCTCTGTTACTGATTACTTCACCAACCTGAAGGTTCTTTGGGATGAAGTTATCAATCTGCGTCCTATTCCATCTTGTACTTGCTCAACAAAGTGCTCATGCGGAGCATTAGATACTGTGCGGATGTATCAACAGAATGATTATGTCATTCGCTTCCTCAACGGGTTGGATGATAAATTCACCGTCGTCCGGTCACAGATCATGTTAATCAATCCTCTTCCATCAATCAACAAGGTGTTCTCTCTCGTCATCCAACAAGAAAGGCAAATGACGGGCCATGGTTCACCTGAAGCTGATATGGCTGCCTTCACAACCCGAACCGCAGCTCCTCAACCTGGCAATGGACGACGAACTTCTTTTCAATCACGACAACGCCCGATGTGCACTCATTGTGGTCTTGTTGGACACACAATTGACAAATGCTACAAAAAGCATGGTTTCCCCCCCGGCTACAAGCCACGCCATCGCCAAGAAGGAGGCCGTGTGAACATTGTTGATAGACCTCCCCTTACAGCTAATTTACAAGTGCCCAATTCTCTCGGTTTGGATCAAGCTTCAGGCACTCCTCCAGCATCCGCTTCCTTTCCATTTACCGCAGACCAATACGCCAAGATCCTTTCCTTAATTCAGTCCCCAACCAATCCATCTCATGAGTCATCCATTCCACAAGTGAACTCACTCTCTACCAATTTCAAATTGGGCAAGACACAAGAAGGTAACTTTTTTCCTAAAAACTTGTCCATTTTGCCATCACATTCTTTATGGATTATCGACAGTGGAGCTACTGACCACATTGTATCCTCTCCTGAATTTTTTACCTCTTACGTCCTTTCATCAAACACGTTTGTTAAACTGCCAAATGAAGAACGTGTTCCTGTTCAATCAATAGGCACAGTCCAGTTATCACCTTATCTTCATCTTACCAACGTGTTGTGTGTTCCAAAGTTTGCTTTTAACTTGATTTCTGTTAGCAAATTGATTAAACAAACCAAAACTCACTTGTTCTTTCATGATGTCTTTTGCCTCATACAGGATCAGCACTTGAGGACGATTGGTACAGCTAAGGAGCATAACGGCCTATATTTCCTGCTTCACAACGACTCTGCAACATCTCATACTAATCCCATATCATGTAATTCATCTATTACTGATATTTTTTCTTCCCCTTTAGTTGATGTGTGGCACTTTAGATTAGGGCATGCCTCTCCATCTCGAATAAAGCTTTTAGCAGACAAGCATCCTACTATTTCTTCATCATGCAATAAACCATGTGAAACTTGTCATTTGGCAAAACAAAAAAGAAATCCTTTTCCTTTAAGCACATCCAACACTTCTTTTTGTTTTGAGTTAATCCATGTTGACATTTGGGGACCGACATCCACCCCTTCTTTGCATGGCCATTCATATTTTTTGACGATTGTTGATGATTTTAGTCGCATGACTTGGTTATATCTCATGAAATCAAAATCTCAAACTCGCCCTCTTTTGCAACAATTCTGCTCCATGATTGAAAACCAATATTGCATGACAATGAGACAAGTTAGAAGTGATAATGGGGTTGAATTTGCAATGCATGATTTCTTCTCTTCCAAAGGTATCATACATCAAAAATCATGTCCCTACACCCCTCAACAAAATGCAGTTGTTGAACGAAAACATCAACATTTACTTTCTGTCGCAAGATCACTTCTAATTCAGTCCTCTTTGCCCATCTCCTTCTGGGCAGACGCTGTTACTCATGCAACACATTTAATTAACCGCCTGCCCACACCCCTCTTAAACAATTCCACACCTTTTGAAATCCTTCATGATAAACCACCTACATATGATCACATCAAGGTCTTTGGATGCCTTGCTTTTGCTTCAACTCTACCATCACAACCTACAAAATTCCACCCAAGGGCACAAAAATGTGTGTTCATTGGTCACCCAATTGGCACCAAAGGGTATAAATTGTATGAATTGGATACTAAGAAAATTCTTATTTCCAGAGATGTGCGCTTTTATGAACATGTCTTCCCTTTTAAGCGACTCTCCACAACTACACCACATCCTGACTTGCTGCATTCGGTTCTCCCCCTGCCTTCATATGATTTTGATTATACTCCAGCAGTGGATCAGCATGCTCAAGCATCTCCCAACCCTACACCACTGCCTCCATCCGATGTTGCATCATCTTCAGATCATATACCATCTGCTATTGTTCCTTTAAGGAGGTCTACCAGAATTCCACAGATTCCCGCCTATCTTCAAGACTATCACCATCATCTCCAGACTTCCTTAGCTGTTACCAATGGGCTCCCACTTGCTGCACCTGTCATGAAAGGTACTCCACACACTCTTGCTCATGTATTATCATATGATAAACTCTCCCCTTCCCACCAAATGTATGCTTTAACCATTTCTTGCCATATTGAACCTCAAACCTACAATGAAGCCATTCAGCACCAATGCTGGAAAGATGCTATGGATGCCGAAATCCGAGCTTTGGAGAACAATGATACCTGGACATTAGTTACCTTACCACCCTCCAAACATGCCATTGGGTGCAAGTGGGTCTACAGGATCAAATATAATTCCGATGGAACAATTGAGAGGTATAAAGCTCGCTTGGTGGCTAAGGGGTTCACACAACAAGAGGGTTTGGATTATTTCGAGACTTTCGCTCCCGTGGCAAAGATGACCACCATTCGCACTCTATTGGCTCTCGCTTCTAACCATAATTGGTTTCTTCATCAGCTTGATATCAACAATGCTTATTTACATGGATCATTAGATGAAGAAGTGTACATGAAGCTTCCTCCTGGTTTCCATTATCAAGATCCAAATATGGTGTGCAAGTTGAATAAATCGCTATATGGATTAAAGCAAGCCGGAAGGCAATGGTATGCGAAATTATCTTCTGCACTCTTATCACAAAATTTCATCCAAGCACCATCCGATCCGTCCTTGTTCATTAGATGCCAAGGTGACTCTTTTCTTGCATTACTGGTTTATGTTGATGATGTTGTCCTGGCCAGCAATAACATTGAACAGATCAACTCCATCAAATCTTATTTGCATGAAGCATTCAAGATTAAAGATTTGGGAAAACTCAAATTCTTCCTTGGCCTCGAAGTAGCTCGCTCTTCACGGGGTATTCACCTCTGCCAAAGGAAATATGCACTTGACATATTAAATGATTATGGGTTCTTGGGTTGCAAACCAGTTCCCACTCCCATGGTCTCTTCCTTGCGACTTACCTCTGGAGCAGAGGATGATCCTTTGGTTGATGCACTCCATTACAGAAGGCTAGTTGGTCGTCTCCTTTACCTCACAACCACCAGGCCTGATCTGACTTTTGTGGTCCAGCAATTATCTCAATTTGTGGACAAGCCTCGACATCAACATTTGCAAGCCGCTCATAGAGCTCTTCGATATGTGAAACAAGCACCAAGTCAAGGTTTATTTTTCCCTGCTTCATGTGAGCCTCTCCAAATTCGCGCTTTTGCTGATTCAGATTGGGCAACTTGTCCAGAGACAAGGAAATCTATCACCGGCTTTTGTGTCTTCCTTGGTGATTCATTAATTTCTTGGAAGACAAAGAAGCAATCCACGGTCTCTAAAAGCTCTTCAGAAGCTGAATATCGTGCATTAGCTACAACAACATGTGAACTACAATGGCTGGCATATCTTCTTCGCGATCTGAAGCAAACCTTAAAGGTTCCAACTCTTCTATTCTGTGACAACCAATCTGCAGTTCATATAGCTGAGAATCCTGTTTTCCATGAGCGCACGAAGCACATTGAAATCGATTGCCACATCACTCGCCAAAAAATTATTGAAGGCCTATTTAAGCTCATGCCGGTTCCCTCTCAAGCGCAATTGGCCGATTTCTTCACCAAGGCTCTTCCTCCTGATGTCTTCACCGCATTTATTTCCAAGCTTGGCTTAGAGAATTTACTGGCGCCAGCTTGCGGGAGGGTATTAGATAATATCGGAGATCCCACATAACTACTTTCAGTTAATATCTGAGATTTGTTGTAACATATTCAGTTTAGATTTGTTGTAACATATTCGGTTTAGTTGTTGAAGCTAAATCAGTTTAGTTGTTGCAACTTAATCAAGTTGACAACTCTATAAATTGTAATCTATTTTTGATCAATAGAAACAACTCATTCTGATCCTTTTCTATCAGTCTTGTTTGGCAGAAACATCAGATACTTCAGATTTCTGGGACTTGCTCATCAGATGTCTGACTATCCCGTCTGCCTAGAGTCTGCATAGGCTGATGCATATGCATAAGACGTTTGACCCCGGTCTGTCATCCAAAATTGACTTTTGCAGCAGAAATTTAACACTGCTTGTCATATGCAGAATAAAGAATTGAGAGAAATTAGACGAGAATCCTTGCTCTCTTACAATAAGTTGGCTCTATCTAAATGCAAACCAGTTTGATTCTATATTTCTCTCTGGGGAAAGGGGGAAAATGAAGAAGAAAAAATGTCATTCTCTGGAAGCAGATAAAGATGATGACATTGATAACATAGAAAAGGGGGGGAAAAGATATTATTCAACAGAAATAAAAAGAATTGAGCTAATTTAAACTGGAAAAGAAAGAATTGGGAGTAAACATGAAACACGATTCTTGACAATCAGTCATGATGCCCCAGAGACACATGTACAGAGTCAGCGATTTAATCCAGGACAGATGTCTGTGGCTGGGGAGCCTGAGATCTCTATTAATGTCAGGGTAATTCGAGGAGGGGCTCGAGGCAGTCCTTAACTGGGTCCGTTACAACCACATCTCTCTCTCACTCCGTCACTCCCTCACTCCCTCACTCTCTCTCTCTCTCACATATGGGATCAAGACACAACTGCTGCAAGAACCAGAAGATGAAGAGAGGCCTATGGTGCCGCGAGGAGGATGAGAGGCTCCTCAACTACATCAACGCTCATGGGACTGGCCAATGGGCCTCTGTTGCCAAGAAAGCAGGTCCTTTGAGATCCCTCTCTTTCTTTTCTCTCAAAAAATTCAGTTCAGTTTCCTTGATCCTATCAGACTACATATTTTATTCTCCAGGCCTGCAAAGGTGTGGAAAGAGCTGCAGGCTGAGGTGGCTCAACTACCTGAGCCCTGCTGTCAAGAAGGGCCCCTTCTCTGACGAGGAAGAAAGAATCATCAGACAATATCACAGAATGCTAGGCAACAAGTCAGACAATTGACCCAAATCCCAATTATTATTATTATGTAATTTTATCTTATCAATTTCACTTTCAGAGTACACTGTTCTATTCCATTCCCTTTTTTTCCAGGTGGTCTCAGATAGCCAAGCTCCTCCCTGGGAGAACCGACAATGATGTGAAGAACTTTTGGAACTCATGCATCAAGAAGAAGCTGGAGCTTGAAGAAAAAGGGAAACATCTTGCTCTCAATTCTCCATATTTTAGCACAACAGAGACGAACTTCAATGTGACTGCAGCTGATCTCTCTCAATCCAGCAGCCTGAGCTCATGCATGGGGATGATGATTCCGGGTTCGCCGGCGCTTGGCCTCTCACTGTCTGATCCCAGCAATCTGATGGTGTTCAATGATCAGCAGAGTCCGCAATTTGTCGGGGATTACCCCTATGCCGGCCCGAATCGAAATGGGCCTGCAGAGACAGCAGTGCAGGTCGACAACACCGATTCGGGCTCCGACCATGAGCTAATGAACGAATGGTGGAATGCGTCGATGTGGAAGTTGGATCTGTAAAACAACTGAGTTGAATTTAGAATGATGCTGTTCTTAGGTTATGTCAGAGTGAACGGGGGCTTGGTCCCATTTCTGTAGCTTGTTACTTAATGCAGTAAGAGTTTCAGCAGTTTTAATTTCTCACGCTTTCTTTTACCATTTCAAGGCTCCATCTAATTAAGTCTGTTTAGTTTCGAGCTTCGGTTCTAACGGGAGGTTACTGACAGTCTGCTGGAAGTTCTGCTTGGCTTTGGACATGTGTTTGCCGCATGCATGCTGCATATATAATTTCAGCCCATTATCTCCTTTAAAAACATTTTTTGCAGGAGTGCATCATTTACACTGCAAAATATTATAACAATTGTTAAGATTAAGGGAGGCAACCTACTGCTATGAATTTGTTTGAAGAGGAGAAGGGTTTCCATAAACTACGATTAAAGGGTGGAGCAGTTTCTTTCTTTTTAGTTCTACTAGAAAATGAGGGGAAAAAGAAAAATAAAAATAAAAAAACTTTCAATTGTATTGTTCCATGTGAAGCATCCACGGGGTTAGCAAAACGAGGTAGGTTTGGAGAGGACAAAAATGAGGAAGAAGATGGCAAACCAAAGGATAAAGACAAACGAAAAAAGGGCAGTTTTTCTATCCAATTACTCCCCTTTGTCTCTATCTCTCTCCAGGTGAGGTGAGGCTGAGGGGAGCACCCGTGGGACCCATGTCAGGAAGCAGGTTCCCCTACCGTCCTCCCATTGAGGGTTCTTGGACCCAAGTTGATGTTGGACTCATCACCCACATGTATCTGTTCACTCATCCGCATTTGCATGATCTATTGGTTGAACGGGTGCATTTGTATACATGCTCTTATGTAAGCAAAAAACTTGCATCTCCGCAAGATGTGTATCTTCTCATTTGTCTTCTGCTTTCTTTAAAATCTACTCCATGCCTCGCAATATAAACTTCTCATCAAAGTTTATATCTTTGCTAACGAATATGTTCATTTATTCTGAATTACATGTAACCATTAACTTTTTTTTTCCTGGAACGACTGAAGTAACACCTTTTTCATTACAACTAGCTTAGTTCTTATGCTTCTCTTTCCATTAGAGAGTAAGCTGGGAATCCGAATACTCTCAATGTCTTAAAACTGACTGGCGCTCTAATGTCCAAATTTCCTCTAGGATCTTGAGGTCGATGGTAGTTGATGTGATAACTGATCAATCAAATAGCAAACATGTGATTATTAGTTTTCATCCAGAAGTTCTCTGAAATGCTGAATGTAGTCTCATGCTTTTGGTTCTCCCTCTGATAGTGTCATAATCATGTGCTCTTTTATTCCGTTTTGTTCTAAATTTTTTAGAACTATATATAAACTGATGCTTAATGTTGATTAGTGCTTCAAGCAGGAAATCTGGAAGGCGACACGGTCGTGCGGGTTTTAGCACAGTCTTGCGTGTCACAGCAGATGTATCAGCTGACTTATGCAGATTTAGACACGGCCGTGCGATACCCCCCCCCCCCCCCCCCCCCCCCCCCCCCCAAACGGCCGTGCGGGTCCAGCAGCATGCAACTCTCTGTTTTATTGGACATGGTCGTGCTATACCCCAACACGGCCGTACGTGTCCAGCAGTACTGACATGCAACTTTCTATTTTATTTGGACATGGCCGTGCTGAAACTAGCACGGCCGTGCTGGTCCAGCAGCACTGACAGGAAACTTTCTATTTTATTTGGACACGGCCGTGCTAGACCTTTCTATTTTATTTGGACATGGCCGTGCTGAAACTAGCACGGCCGTACAGGTCCAGCAGCACTGACATCCAACTTTCTATTTTATTTGGACACGACCGTGCTAGAACTTTCTATTTTATTTGGACACGACCGTGCTAGAACTTTCTATTTTATTTGGACACTGCCGTGCTGAAACTAGCACGGCCGTGCTGATTATTTTGGAGCTATATGTACGTTACGCAGTTCTGTGAATGACCATGCAGCATATCAACACGGCCGTATTGCTGCCCAGAAGCCCTAATACGCTCAGATTTCAGCCTCAAATCTGAACCGTTGATTTCTAGTAGGGTTAAATCAGATGGACATGTTCTAAAGGTCCTCTACTACCCTAGGAAGGATTCATATGATATAAATACCAAGAGATACACTTTTGACGGCACACGAGAGAGAATTGAGAAGAATTCAATGTGTCTTCAAGAGAGAAGCTAGCGGATCCTTTGCCGGTGATAAGCGACGAAAGAGCTTCAAGTTGACTACTAGTTTTGGGAGAGGATGTATTCCTGGTTCTAGAGTCTCTGGTAAGATCTCTCTATTGGTTGTGTGAATGAGACATTGTAATTGCTAGAGTGCTAGAGTTATTTTGCCGAGAAGGCATACAATATTGGTTTAGAGGAGATTGGTAGTTGGTGTATTCTCTGTATTATAATGTCTGATCTAGTGGAAACCGTGACAACGGAAGACTGGACGTAGGTTATAGATTGGGCCAAACCAGTATAAATCCTTGCCTCTATGTGTTGTTGCTTAGTTTGATTGTGTGTTGCTTTCTTGTGCTTCTTATGATTTATCCAAGATCATAATTCTGCATTGATTTTGTTGGTGACACATTATTTCGTATATATTTCGCTATGCACACTCAGGTGTTGTTTGATATTGTGTCAAATTCCCAACACTTAATTCCTTCTTTTTTGTAGAATTAATTCTTAAAAGTATATTAAAGATTCAAAAACAAAGGTAGACAGTCTATAGAAGTATTATTTGACTGTAGCCATGAATCAATAATCTATCATAGCATACATGGTATTAAAACTCATTAAAGGGATGATTTCATAAAAAACCAGTCCAAATTCAAAGAATATCTAACTAGAAAGCAAAAAAAGATACATATAGCATTAATCCTAACAAAAGAACCACAAAGGGCTATGGTAAACTCAACACGCCACTGCCCATTAGGGGTGTGCGGGTCGGGTACCCTGTTTTTTTGATGGTACCCGGACCCTACCCGGTATGGGATCGGTTACTAAAATTTGGACCCGGAACCTACCCAGTTGGACCCTATACCCGGACCCTACCCGGACCCTATGGTTCCGGGTAGGTTCTGGGTACCCTGTAAAAAAATCTATTTTGTGATGCATTACGAACAATGATTTCAAAATGATCTGTGCATGACAATTGCCTCAAATACACATGACTAAAGACCAATCTGGAAGTAAAATATTGTCTTTAGTCTCTTTCTTCAGTGATAAAGGTATACTGATCAGTCATTTCTACTAGATAAATCTAGACATATGGAAGAATGATTCACGTTTACCTCTACTGCTCTTTTGAACGCATAAGAAACAATATGATCTTTAATTCAAATGCATTGTTTGATGAACTTACGCGTTGCTCAGAACTTCAGGATGCAGGATGGATCACTCTTATAAGTTTAAATTAGATACATCCAGGATGGATCACTCTTATATATGTTGGTCATTAATATTATAATATATAAAAAATTAAATATATAAAATTTCGGTTCCGATTCTGGGTACCCGTTCCCTATAAATGGGAACCGGAACCGGACCCGATACCTGTCGGTTCCTAATTTTCCTACCCGGAACCTACCCGGAACCAATAATTATCTACCCAGAACCTACCCGTTCGGTTAGGTTCCAATCGGGTATCTGGGTACCCTGTACCCATGCACACCCCTAATGCCCATCATCATCATGGTGATTCTACGTACCTGGTCGTTGTTGCTTCTGCAAGGGTACTAGGCTCCACTAGCGGCTTGGTCGGTACTGGATCACGGCACAATGTACAGGATGATGACGATCGTGTCATGATCCACAGGTCGATGCAATCCTTGTCGAACATGTGGTTGCACCTCGGCAAAGGCCTCAACTCATCCCCTTCAACATGCTCGGCTAAACAATCGAAACAGGTTTCATCCGTTGCCGACGAACAAATCGAAAGATCTGGAGATGGCCTTTGGTAGTTGCCACATGTATGGCGTCAAGATGTATCATATGTTGCGATTGCATTGTTGGTTTTGACAATGAGCTTGGTAAAACCAGCGGTGTCTGTCATGCCCCGCTTCCCATTAGGTTGGGGGCGAGGACGCGAACGGGCCCGCTTGTGCAAGTAAGGAGGAGGTACTTTTGCTTTTCTTTCCCCCTTGACTTGACACAATAAGCGTCTGTGTGAAAACTGCAGGTTCTTGCTTGCATTACTCAAAAAACAACACAGATAAATGAAACATTATTACAATCTCAAACGCCCCAACGGAATTACAACAAATGGAGAAAGAAGAGTGGGTCTTATGACCCGTACAACAATGAAAGGAAGTGCAATGAAATTTCACTAGTCCAACAATTCTTGGCCCACTGGTTCAGCTATCTCAACTAGTCCTCCTGGTGCTAAAGCTCGGGATCTAACATACATCCGAAAACATGAATGTATGTCAGCAAGGGTCTGTAAGTAGAGATTAGAACCCAAGGCAAGATACACAAACTTATACTGAATTTAAGAGACAATTATAAATTTAACGAGATAACAATGAAAGTTTAAGCATGCTGATTTTAAAGTAAATACATCCTATCATGCAGTTCTAAACAATCTGACAAGTAAAGTAAAACATGTCAATGTCACTGAGATAACAATTTCACTGAGGTAACAATTTCACTTTGCAAGTTTCAAGTTAGTGTCACACATCTATAATAGGGTTCTCGCCGGTAGGACGTGATGAGTGGGTCGTTCTTCACACGGGGGCTTACCGTGTTTGGCGCTAACCCACCGCATACGGGTGGTGCCCTTGAAGAGAGTACCCCGTCATACGCCTAGTGGCCGCACAACCCTAACCCCACCCCAAGATTTGTGCTGGAACACGAGCCAGCCTAATTCACGAATTACAAGCACGAATTTATCAACTCACATGACATCACGAAGATCACGATTTCGCCTTCGAGGCGCACGATTTCACGATGTCTCAAGTTAATTATTTCAAGGCATGCAGCAATTAAATAACAAGAACAGTTATCTTTATACAACAATTTAACAGAAGTACTGGGTGTGAGATTTAACAAGTACGACATGTAAACTGAGTTATGGAACTTTGCATGCAGAAAACTAAAGAGCGTTAACATTCACAAATTCACTATAAATTGCATACTTGCCTGATTTCGGTGATTTTGGTGCAGTTGGGTTCCTCTTGACGGGTACTACGTGTCGGTACTTCCGGTTCTCTGTTTTGGTCAAACATATCATCGAATTAGATATATTGCGAGATAATCAATATATCGGGTTAATCCCCGAATTGGGTTCGTCTAATTTTAGTGGGTTCTCTGGCTAGGGTGATGTCTATATTGTATTATAACATTCTTATACTAGCATGGTACACCTTATTTTATTCAAATTTCTAATATCACCCTAACAAGTTAATACTAACATCTAACTAACAAGTTGACTTTACAATATACTAGTTAACCTTAATTCACTAACATCATCATACCAGTTGATTTTAAACTTATTCCTATAAACTTAAACTCATAATCAATTAACTTAGAAAAATAGCCCAATGAACCAATAAATGTGACTCACCCAATAAGACCCAATATCCAATAATAGAACCCAACAGGCAAATACCTTCGTACCCAAACCCAATAGGCTTTTAAAAACCCAATAAGTGTGTTTCATTATAGCTTATTAAACCCACAAAAATTTTATAACTTCAACTTAATTTAACTTTGTATAACTCAATTAATTCAAAAAAAAACTTAAAATAATTTACACAAATTATTAATTTAAAAATAACTGGATAACTTATACCAACTCTAATACCTTTAAAAACAAAAATAACTCTAAATACTTAAAATAAGTTAATAACCCTTATAACTTTAATAACTTAATATATATATAATTAACTTATTAACTCAAAATAATTCTAAAAGGATTCCTAACGTATATACCTTAATAACCTATAATTTTATACATATATAATAACTTAACCCCCCCAATCATTTAAATAACCCATCCTGTTCACCTGCTGTCTCCTCCTCCTCTTTCGTTCTCTATTCTTTTTTTTTTTTGCAGGGAACTTGGGGCAATGGCGGCAGCTTGCAAGGAGAGGCGCGGCGCGGCGGCTAAGGGGGCCGGGGGTCGGATTCGACGGCAAGGCGCCGGATCGGCGGCGCTGGGCGCCGGATCGGAGGCAAGGGGAGTCGGGGCGGCGTTGCAGATCCGGGCGGATCTCGGCGATGGGCGGGCGCACGATGCCGGTGGCGGGGCTCCGGAGTGCGGCGGCCTGGGTGGAGGGGCAGCGGCTGTGTGCGGTTCTCAGACGGGGCACGGATCTCAGGGCGGCGCTGCGGGTCTGGCAGCAGACGACGACTTCGACGAAGAGGACTCAGACGAGGGGCGTGGATCTGAGGCGGGGGAGGAGTAGCGTGTGGTCGGGAAGTTGGCCGGGGGTGGTTGAGGGTTGGTAGGCAGTTGGTGGGGATGTTGGGATTGTTTGCAGGGTGTAGGTAGCGGGATGTTTGGAGCTTGGGTCGGAGATGCTGTCGTGGGGGTCTTGTGGGTGCAATCGGATAATTCGAAGGTGGCTCGAGGGGAGGTCGTGAGTTGATCTGAAGCGGGAAATTTGGGTTCGGGTGCTGAGAGATGAGGGTGATGGCAGCTGCCATTTTGAGATGAGGGTGAGAGGGCTGGGAGAGTGGTTGGGGACGGCGGGGCGTCGACTGATCGGGGCGGTAGCAGGGGATGGGCAATGGCTGTGGAAATTGGGTTGGCTGATGGAAGAAGCTTGGTGGAGGCGATGTTGTGTAGTTGTGTTCTCAATGAAGAGGGGGATTACTGCCAACATGGTGAGGGGTTAAAATGGATGGGGGTTGAATCTGAGGTGTGGGGTTTAGAAGTAACAAAATTAATTGGAGATGTTGGGCGTAGGGTACGAATTAAAATGAAATATAAATGGAGGTTGGTTGGATGCCAACTGCTGAGAGGGGGTTCGTTTTATAACAAAAACAATTGGGGGTGGTTGGATCTGTGTAATAAATTGAGATCCTCAAATTCCGGATCTCACCAAAACTGAGCGGCGCTTAATGGGGGTTGAGGGTAATGGTAAAGATAATTAGTAAAGGGGTGAAAGTAACTAATGATGTAGGGTTAAAAGTAATTAATCAAGATATGGTGAAAATTCTAAAAACAAAAACATGCTCGCGTCGACGCGTAGAAGAAAAGAACGTACAGACGAAGACTCTCGGATGACTGAAATAAAATATCGGGACCCACGAAAACAAACACGCCTAAAATACAGGCCGTTACATTCTCCCCACCTTAAGAAAAATTCCGTCCTCGGAATTCCTCGGGATTTAAGTTCATTAAGAGATGCCAATAATACGTATATATCTCATCGTATCTTACGAGGTAAACTATGATCTGGAAATACTCCAAGATGAAGAAGTGAAACTAGTCAGAAAGTGATACAAGTGAGTAGGTTAAGACTAAATTTTGAAAAGGGGTTCGGATGACTAAGCACCATCGATGGCCTTGATCGTTAGTGGGCAAGCGAGAAGGCTAAGGACGGCTACCCAGGACGTGCAGGGATGATGATGAGTGCTGAATAACAATGTGTGTGTATATCACTTACAACTGCCACTCCCATATTCTAACATAATATACGCTAAACCTGTAATCTCAATGAAGTATTCCTCAAATAAATCATCACTATTCGTCTCATCACTGAACAACTCTATAACCATAATCATATCCTAATACTTAGCTATAGATCCAACCTTATCGTTCGAATTTTAACTCAAAGTTCTCGCTTCAAAATAATCAACACTTTATACAAAATAACCTTTGAAGGAAAACACTAATTATCCTCAATCAATATCATTTGCAAATTTCCTCACCCTTCACTCGTCATTGATATTAGAGCAATAACATCTACTACGAAATCTCTAATGTATGGTTCATACGTAGCCAAATTCTCCAAAATTATTCATTCTCCTAAGTTGTCTTATCCATTATATACCATCACACTGTCCATTGCATAACCTAACTCGTAACACTACAATTGTGACATCTACCAACACCCATCTTATCTCTATACCAAGCAATCAACATATTGATGACATACCAATTACTAATGTATGATGACAACTACAACTACGCCTAGTATACATCACCATCTACTATCAACATTTATCAGGCTCCCAATTCATTCTTCATCGAGACAACTCATAAGTTCAAAACACCTTAATTAACAATTTATCAAATCACATCTTGCCATTTTTCATTGTGTCTTGTTCTAAACAATGTCAATCAACCCACATAACTATCCATTCTCATCAACATAACGTATCATTTCTAATATCTTCATCACTATAGCCGCGTAATTAAGTCTTGTTACTTCAAATACTCTATTCATTCATTTTTTTGGTCTCTATGAATCGTGGTATACCTTCATAAGTACTCTTGGCTGTTACTAATCTGAATTTCAAGTCTGAAATGTACTCGTCCTTTTGTGTATTAAAAAGAAACTCCATTGAATCTGTTAGGCATGTGTATTATCCAAATGTAAGTCTTGAACACATCATTCCATTTTCGCCATATAAGAATAATCTAAATTCGTTGTGTTCATAATCAACTAATCACAATTACCCTTATATCACCTCTCGCTATGTCTAGCTGAAACATAATCCTATAACAATAATGATCATATCTATTGCTCCAACAATATGACGATTAACACAATTTAACACCACTGGTGATGGAATGAAATAGAAGGGACAATTTAAAGGGCTATAACGTAATTTTAAAACGAATCTTGCTAAGGTTGTAATAAGTAATGACGAGCACTAATGATAACTAAACATAGTGTAGGATTTAGAGTTGAAAGACGTAACGAGTCAAGATTGTGATGAATGGTTTCAGGTGAGGCATGGACAGGGAGTTAGGTTGGTTAGGTAGCATAAAATAGTCATGATTAATTAAGTGATTAAGGAGAATGACGAATATACGAAAAATAATGAAATGCGTAAATGGTATAAGTTAGAACATGAAATGTGATTTAGTTAAATAATGAATGAAAAGAGTAACATACAAAGGAGTATAGTTAAGCAGCGATTGTTTTGTGAATGCAAATGGAGGCAGATTTAGTAAAGAAAGTATTTTGAAAAACATATATGATATGTTGTTTTGAAATATGTTAGTAGCATCGTAAGAAAAGAAATTTCTATATTCGAATTAGTGAATAAGAAGTAATGTGGTTTTTTTTAAATGAAGTTTATCATATGAAGATAGTATGGTAAATATACGAGTATGGATGTTATAGGTCAGATAATCGTGGTGAGATAGTAACTAAAGGTTACGACGAAGAAAGTTTCAAAATCAAAGAATGAATTTAAGTCAGCTGGAGAGTATGAAATCTAGGTATATACTAAAGATTTTTAAACGGAATAAAACTGGGCGAGGAATTCAATGAAAGGATTATCGAAAGTACCTTTTTTTAGAACCAGGATTGAAATGTCATCATTGTCGTTCTTAAAGCATTTTGCACAAGCACGATTAGCATGTATCAAATAAGTATCAGAATACGTAATGGGGGGATTCGAAAGAATAGTGATGGCTGTCATGAGAGGATCACTTGAATCGAGAGAAAGGAATAGAATAGGATGATCAAAATGTAAATACAACTAGGACATAACTTGTTAATTTGCTACGATGGATTTCTGTGGTCGTCGACATATGAATGTACGTTAAGGAAGTTATAAAAATCAAGGGTATGATTATTGGGCTGACTCAGGATTAGAAACTCTAAGGCTAGGATCTTCTAATGAAAAAAACATGGATAGAGAATCAAAGGAAGAGTGTTCTTGAGGGTCAAGATTGTAATTTTATCCATATTGTTCTAGAGTATTTTGCATGAGCAAGGCCTGCATGGGCCACCACTAAAACCTGTCACGCCCCGCTTCCCATTAGGTTGGGGGCGAGGACGCGAACGGGCCCGCTTGTGCAAGTAAGGAGGAGGTACTTTTGCTTTTCTTTCCCCCTTGACTTGACACAATAAGCGTCTGTGTGAAAACTGCAGGTTCTTGCTTGCATTACTCAAAAAACAACACAGATAAATGAAACATTATTACAATCTCAAACGCCCCAACGGAATTACAACAAATGGAGAAAGAAGAGTGGGTCTTATGACCCGTACAACAATGAAAGGAAGTGCAATGAAATTTCACTAGTCCAACAATTCTTGGCCCACTGGTTCAGCTATCTCAACTAGTCCTCCTGGTGCTAAAGCTCGGGATCTAACATACATCCGAAAACATGAATGTATGTCAGCAAGGGTCTGTAAGTAGAGATTAGAACCCAAGGCAAGATACACAAACTTATACTGAATTTAAGAGACAATTATAAATTTAACGAGATAACAATGAAAGTTTAAGCATGCTGATTTTAAAGTAAATACATCCTATCATGCAGTTCTAAACAATCTGACAAGTAAAGTAAAACATGTCAATGTCACTGAGATAACAATTTCACTGAGGTAACAATTTCACTTTGCAAGTTTCAAGTTAGTGTCACACATCTATAATAGGGTTCTCGCCGGTAGGACGTGATGAGTGGGTCGTTCTTCACACGGGGGCTTACCGTGTTTGGCGCTAACCCACCGCATACGGGTGGTGCCCTTGAAGAGAGTACCCCGTCATACGCCTAGTGGCCGCACAACCCTAACCCCACCCCAAGATTTGTGCTGGAACACGAGCCAGCCTAATTCACGAATTACAAGCACGAATTTGTCAACTCACATGACATCACGAAGATCACGATTTCGCCTTCGAGGCGCACGATTTCACGATGTATCAAGTTAATTATTTCAAGGCATGCAGCAATTAAATAACAAGACCAGTTATCTTTATACAACAATTTAACAGATGTACTGGGTGTGAGATTTAACAAGTACGACATGTAAACTGAGTTATGGAACTTTGCATGCAGAAAACTAAAGAGCGTTAACATTCACAAATTCACTATAAATTGCATACTTGCCTGATTTCGGTGATTTTGGTGCAGTTGGGTTCCTCTTGACGGGTACTACGTGTCGGTACTTCCGGTTCTCTGTTTTGGTCAAACATATCATCGAATTAGATATATTGCGAGATAATCAATATATCGGGTTAATCCCCGAATTGGGTTCGTCTAATTTTAGTGGGTTCTCTGGCTAGGGTGATGTCTATATTGTATTATAACATTCTTATACTAGCATGGTACACCTTATTTTATTCAAATTTCTAATATTACCCTAACAAGTTAATACTAACATCTAACTAACAAGTTGACTTTACAATATACTAGTTAACCTTAATTCACTAACATCATCATACCAGTTGATTTTAAACTTATTCCTATAAACTTAAACTCATAATCAATTAACTTAGAAAAATAGCCCAATGAACCAATAAATGTGACTCACCCAATAAGACCCAATATCCAATAATAGAACCCAACAGGCAAATACCTTCGTACCCAAACCCAATAGGCTTTTAAAAACCCAATAAGTGTGTTTCATTATAGCTTATTAAACCCACAAAAATTTTATAACTTCAACTTAATTTAACTTTGTATAACTCAATTAATTCAAAAAAAAACTTAAAATAATTTACACAAATTATTAATTTAAAAATAACTGGATAACTTATACCAACTCTAATACCTTTAAAAACAAAAATAACTCTAAATACTTAAAATAAGTTAATAACCCTTATAACTTTAATAACTTAATATATATATAATTAACTTATTAACTCAAAATAATTCTAAAAGGATTCCTAACGTATATACCTTAATAACCTATAATTTTATACATATATAATAACTTAACCCCCCCAATCATTTAAATAACCCATCCTGTTCACCTGCTGTCTCCTCCTCCTCTTTCGTTCTCTATTCTTTTTTTTGCAGGGAACTTGGGGCAATGGCGGCAGCTTGCAAGGAGAGGCGCGGCGCGGCGGCTAAGGGGGCCGGGGGTCGGATTCGACGGCAAGGCGCCGGATCGGCGGCGCTGGGCGTCGGATCGGAGGCAAGGGGAGTCGGGGCGGCGTAGCAGATCCGGACGGATCTCGGCGATGGGCGGGCGCACGATGCCGGTGGCGGGGCTCCGGAGTGCGGCGGCCTGGGTGGAGGGGCAGCGGCTATGCGCGGTTCTCAGACGGGGCACGGATCTCAGGGCGGCGCTGCGGGTCTGGCAGCAGACGACGACTTCGACGAAGAGGACTCAGACGAGAGGCGTGGATCTGAGGCGGGGGAGGAGTAGCGTGTGGTCGGGAAGTTGGCCGGGGGTGGTTGAGGGTTGGTAGGCAGTTGGTGGGGATGTTGGGATTGTTTGCAGGGTGTAGGTAGCGGGATGTTTGGAGCTTGGGTCGGAGATGCTGTCGTGGGGGTCTTGTGGGTGCAATCGGATAATTCGAAGGTGGCTCGAGGGGAGGTCGTGAGTTGATCTGAAGCGGGAAATTTGGGTTCGGGTGCTGAGAGATGAGGGTGATGGCAGCTGCCATTTTGAGATGAGGGTGAGAGGGCTGGGAGAGTGGTTGGGGACGGCGGGGCGTCGACTGATCGGGGCGGTAGCAGGGGATGGGCAATGGCTGTGGAAATTGGGTTGGCTGATGGAAGAAGCTTGGTGGAGGCGATGTTGTGTAGTTGTGTTCTCAATGAAGAGGGGGATTACTGCCAACATGGTGAGGGGTTAAAATGGATGGGGGTTGAATCTGAGGTGTGGGGTTTAGAAGTAACAAAATTAATTGGAGATGTTGGGCGTGGGGTACGAATTAAAATGAAATATAAATGGAGGTTGGTTGGATGCCAACTGCTGAGAGGGGGTTCGTTTTATAACAAAAACAATTGGGGGTGGTTGGATCTGTGTAATAAATTGAGATCCTCAAATTCCGGATCTCACCAAAACTGAGCGGCGCTTAATGGGGGTTGAGGGTAATGGTAAAGATAATTAGTAAAGGGGTGAAAGTAACTAATGATGTAGGGTTAAAAGTAATTAATCAAGATATGGTGAAAATTCTAAAAACAAAAACATGCTCGCGTCGACGCGTAGAAGAAAAGAACGTACAGACGAAGACTCTCGGATGACTGAAATAAAATATCGGGACCCACGAAAACAAACACGCCTAAAATACAGGCCGTTACAGTGTCGCAGAGAGGTAAAGATGATGTAAAGAATGACAATAAGGGTGGCAACAACGGTGATGTCTCTGGTCGCCATTTTTGAAAAGCTGCTGCAAAATCCAATCTGTGCAGAATTCTCTGGATGGATTTGACATTTGATGCATAGGCATTGATACATCATTATTGATACAACATTATTATCAGCACCTCCTCAGCAGCCCAATAAGGCCCACAGCTCCGATCCATCAACCCGAAGGCAACCACATCAGGTCAATTGTCTCCTCATTTAATAGGCCATCCCAGCTGACCATTGGTCTTCCTCACTTAAAGCTTCAGCTCATAACTGAAGCATTCATTGGCCAATCATCAATTACGGCAGCTAAAGGTAATAAAGCACCATAAAGACTTGAACGTTACTCTCTACCAGTCTGCGCCTATAAGTAGTCTCTCCGACAATGAGGGAGGGACGGATTCTAAGGCAATTTCTCACATGCAATCTCCTTTCCGTACAATCTCCGGACGGTGCTCCTACACTCAAAATCTACTCCGACTTAACATTCTACATTTCCTTCATAACTTGGCACAATAACTACTAGCTGGTCTCTCAACAGATCAACCCCCTGAGCCTCCTTCGAGTCATCATCTGACTTAAGAATCGGATGGAATTAGATCGGACCCCAGATCTGACCCTTCCTTACGAGATTTTCTTGTTGCAGAAAGCGGAAAGAAACTGTTATGCTCCTATTTTGTATGATTAGTCGCATATCATTATGATGCATTTCACCCTCTATTTTCCCATTTTATAGCTTTTATGCTATATTTGGAACTCTTTGACTTTGAGCATTTCTATGTATTTTAGGAAATTTGGAGCATTTTGGAGCATTTTGGAGTCAATGGGATGATCGGCGATGTGGGAGCACCAAGAAACTCATGATGACATGCTTGAGGTGCTGAAGAAAAAGGCCAAAGGAGAAGAAGAGAAGGAGAGAAGGAGAGACGAAGATTTCCTCATTGTTCAGAGTTCCCAATTCACTCGAACCAAGTGAACTTACCCAGTTGGTCCAAGTAGTCGAGGCAAAAAGAGAAGCCACCAAGTTAGCGGCTAAAGGGCCACCAAGTTAGCGGCTAAAGGGCAACTCAACTGAGTGAACTTCCCACTCAGTCGAGTTAAAATCAAGGCAGAGCGTCATTTCCAAGCGATTCTGCAGCTTCTAAACTCGACCGAGTAGACATGTCTACTCGACCGAGTGCCTAGGTGACTTGGTCGAGTGACCCTTTATTCCAGCTCGAGAGTCCAAGGCATCAGATCAAAATCGACCGAGCGCGAAGGCCACTCGACCGAGTGCAACCGCACTCGGTCGAGTGAGGTGAAACACCCAAATTTCAGGACAGCCTCTCACTATTTTGAGATCTTCTATCATTCTAGTTGGCAAAGTACTTTCTCATATTTTTCATGGTTAGTAGACTTCATGATGGTTCTAACGCCATCAAGGACGTGCCAAACGAAGCTCGGATGAAATCTGTAGAATTTCTGCAAGATGACGCTGCAGTGTTGGAATCTGCCACTCGGCCGAGTGGAAATCCCACTCGGTCCGAGCTGTCTGCGGGCGCACTTTTAAGTTGTAATTGAAAACGGGTTTGGATTTGTTTTGTGCGGGTTTTTGAAGGGATTTTCTAGGGTTCTAGGGGACCTATATAAACTACTTGTTAGCCGCCAATGAGGGTGGATCGATCTTATTCTTTGGAGCTTTGTAGAGACTTTCTTTGGAGGCTAGGCCATGCCTTAGGCCCCCTCCCTTGTATCAAGCTAAGTATTTTGTTCTTTGAATCAATTTTGATGTTACTATGATGCTAGCAATGTTTTTTATTGTTTTCATATCTATTGTTATGCTTTAGTAGTTTTATTGCTAGGGTTAGGTTGAATCTTATTGCTAGGGCATCATATTCGATGGGGATGATGATCCAAGATATTGGTATCAAACCCATCTAGATTTTGGGGTTCTTTGAATGTTGGAACTTAGCCTAGGGAAGGAATTCGACCACAATCGGATTTAAAAATTGACAACCCTAGAACCCTCGAATTGACAACTCTTGGTGGTCGATGAACTCATCCTAGGATAAACTCAATAAACAAGGGTATTCCGTAGCGTAAAAGATGATCCACCATGGTGGCATCGATGTGATCCAAGATATTGGCGTCGCTACAACGTAGCTAGGAATTGAGGAAGCCGTAGAGTTATGTTGCGGTTTGTTATCATCGTGGGTGACGAGAATTCGATAGACGCGGTAATCCACGATAGTGGCACTCGTCCTAAGAAGTCCCCTCACATTCGAAAAGGGTTGTAACATCGTCAATCTAGGTGCAGTGATCCACGATAGTGGCACCAACCTTAGTCGTTCGTTACACCCCTATATTGCTTACTAGGTGATCCACGATGGTGGCACCGAAGTAAAGAGCCAGCACAACATATTATCGACTCGTCAGATGAATCAATGTCTAGATATGTATGAGCTTCATTCCATGCCCGAAGCAGTAGTGAGGATACCGAAACCCTTGGGATATTTCTCTAATTTGTTTTCTCTTTGTTTTATTTTTTTTCTTTCTTTGTGTGGAGTCAGTTTGCAACATCGGGTGACACGACGTTCGTATCCATCATCATTACAACACTCTATAATCCACATACACCAGTATAACCCGCAGTCTAACTCAACCTAGGAGTAGATATGTAGTGTGGAACTGCCTACCCTTGTTCGATACCCGCACACCGCTGTACCGTGCGCTTGCGGTAAGACGACATCCTTCCGGGTGTATATCCGGACCGATTAGAAACCTAGAGATAGCTCAGAAACAGCTCGAGCCTGATGGAGATAGCTCGGAACTGGTGGAACCAGTTCGGACCAACTTGGATTTGGCAAACATCATTTGGACCCGACAAAGATAGTCCGGACACAACTCCAACCATTGGAGGCAGCCCATGGATAGCTCGGATCTGCCCTTAACAAACAAGACTTCAGTAGCAAGAGGAACCCAGAGATAACCCTGATCTGGCTCCAATAGCTCAGATTGTGGACCGTCCAACCCGTGATCGACTCGCCCAGTGCACGGTTAGCGGCCAATAGCTCGGACTGAGGCCTGTTCTACCCGGTGTAGCTTGTCCAACCCCCGTCCATCCATTAACATCCTCTAAAGCCAAATATTATAACGATATTGTCCTCTAAATATATGTGTGGTGAGAAAACACAGGTAAACACTTCTTCTGTTAAATTGGTCCAAGTGCATTCTTACCATTGAATAAACCAATGGCTAATGTAAGTTCCACTCCGTAAAACCATGTACTATACGATGAAAGATGAATAATGATCTAGAATCAAGATCCTGCTTAACAACCAGATGCAATGAGATTTAGAAACATAAAAAGCCAAAAAAATAAAATAAAAAATATTTTACGCTTAACAAAACAATATATTCAAAAAACACATGCGTGCCAAACAAGCAACAGAAGAGGCTAAGCCTTCAATTTCAAAAAAATGAAATCTTTTAGAGGCTTAGCTGAAGCACCGCATGATATCATATGTGATGAACTCACACCAACCATTCTTAGCCGTGTTAGCCAAAAGCCCCTTTCTCTGACAACTCGAAGATCCGAGCATGCATAGCAAATAACGCTACCACGAGCGACGAGGCATACCAATGCAACTCCTCTTGCACTAGTCGTTGTGTTTGCCTATCTCCAAGCATATCAAAATTTTTCCATGTATGTGCCAATTGGGCACAAGGAAGTTAGACCTCATCAAGAATCCTAACACCTCTTTCTCAGATCCAAACGGGTCTTCAAACAAACAAAAAAATTCGTGTCTTATGGAAGTTTGCTTTTCCACTTTATTAAGAATCAAAACCCCAAAATCCTTGAACAAACTGGCATGTTCGTTTGGAAGTGGTATTCTTGACAATGTATAAAAATCAATCTTTCAAAGTCTAAATTGTTTTGCTTGTTTGCATTGGAGAATCGGTTAGAAAATAGAGGTTGGAAAAGTTTTTGTGAGGCATATAAATTTTTTTGTGTTGAGATAATTGAAAATGTTATATATGTAAAATGAAAAATAAAATTAAGCAATGCTAAATCTCACGACCACTTGTTTTTATTATGTCCTTATGTGAAAAGTATTTGGAAATAATTACAGAGCAATTTATTGATTTCTTATGAGGGAGATTGTTTATGTGATATGTTGCCTGGCTTGAGATTTAAAAATGTCAGACCAGAAGCGTTGTTGGAATGATATATCTACTGTGCTACAGCTATCTGGCTAATACGGAGAGAATGAAATGAGAATTTTTAGAAACAAGCATTGTCGTGCACTATCTTTGCTTAGTCAAACTTACTCATCTCTTCTTTTTGGCTAGTAAACGCTACTCACAAGTAATGGGAGTACTTTTTGCGAAGGAGAGGACCACGTTGAATTGCAGGTAGGAAAGCTATTGCTGCTGCAATTGGAGTATCTACCGAGGCGGTTGATATGAGACAAAATCGGATCAATTGTGAAGAGATGACTGCTGGTGTGAATGCGGGGTTGATAAGGATACGATTACTACCGAAGGGAGAGCTGATGATGATTCAGTATACGAGGTTCAAGAGATTCGGCCTCAACTTTTCCTATCACAATCTGCGGATTGTGGTTGCGATAATTTGCTGATGTGGTAAGCGCCATGTCAACAACAGCTCAGCTCAGAATCTCCCCGGGCAAAGACACCAACAATAGAAAGCCGCATGCCTCCCCCTCTCCCTCCCAGCCTCCAGTCTGCATCAGCCATTGCCATCAAAAACGCCAAATCCCCTCAACAAGCCCTTCACCTCTTCAAGACCCGCATCCAAAGAAGAAAGCCTTCTTCCTCCTTCGATCCCTTCGAGTCCCACGCCGCAGTGTTCACTCTAAAATCATGCGCATCGACGCAAACCTCCTCCCTCATTCCCCATCTACATGCCCATCTCTTCAAAACCAACCTCCTAGCTCAAATCCACGTGTCAACCGCCCTTCTCCATGCTTGCACGTTCTTGTCTCTCGGCATCGCACGCCAGCTGTTCGATGAAATTCCCAATAGAAATGTCGTTACTTTGAATACCATGATAACTTGTTTTGTTAGCTATGGTGATCTCACGGCTGCCCGGTCGGTGTTTGATGCGATGGAGCAACGCGACATTGCCTCTTGGTCTGCAATGATTGGCGGCTACATTAGCATACGAAGTTGGGTTAACGGGTTCTCGCTGTTTCATGAAATGATGGGGGTGGGAGGCTTGAAACCCGACGAGCTGATGCTCGTGACCCTTCTTGCGGGTTGCGCGGATACTGGGTGTTTGAGACTTGTGGGTAAATCGATACATGCGTATGCCGAGAGGAATGGCATGGAAGTGGATATGCAGTTGGGGACTAAACTTATTGATATGTATGCAAGGTGTGGGTGTTTGAGGAGTGCGGCTCGTGTATTTGAGAAAATGTCAAGTAGGAATCTAGTGCATTGGACTGCAATGATCTGCAGTCTGGCCAATCATGGGCATGGAGAAGAAGCAGTTGTTTATTTCGAGGAGATGAAGCGAGCGGGGGTGAGGCCCAATGAGATTACGTTTACTGGGGTGCTGAATGCATGTTGCCATGCGGGCTTGGTCATGGACGGTCAGAAGTACTTTTGTAGCATGGTGGATGAGTTTGGGTTCGAGCCAAGTATTCATCATTATGGATGTATTGTTGATTTGTTTGCAAAGGCCGGGAAGTTGGAGGATGCATATGGCGTTGTTAAAAAAATGATTGTTGAGCCAAATATAGTTGTATTGACTTCGCTTTTAGCAGGGTGCAAGACATACAAAAATTTCAAGATTGCGGAGAAGGTCATAAATATGGTATTGGATATGGCGATTCCGGATGATAGTGGTGGGGTTTATACTCTCGTTTCAGATTTATATGCAATGGGAGGTAAGTGGAATGATGTGGAGAGAGTAAGGAAGCTGATTGATGCACGAAATATGAGAAAGATAAGGGGGTCCACATTCACAGAGATGGGAGAACTTAAATTCCATGTTGGATAATTTGGTTTACTTTGTACATTGCAAAGAGGGTGAAAATTCATTACGAAAGTTTCAAAAGCTTGAGTAAGTCATGTCTGAAAAGATTACAGGTAGCTACTCCTGTGGATATTTAAGAAAAAGCTGAAGAAACTTGTGAAAATCCCAAGATTGTACATTTCAAGGTATCAGTCACATCCTTAATGATGAGGATGCTATGCGAATGAAACCATCCTGCTGTGTTCCATGACTAATATATTTTCGTATACAAAAATTATAAATGATATACCCAGTATGTGGAAAACATTATCTATGACATGAAGTTAAGATCAATGTGCTATGAGAAGCCTACCATCAAATTCAAATGCAGGATTTGATCTGCAAAAACCTGATCATCTCATGGAGACGAAGAACTATGTAAAGGTTTCAATTTATTTGTTTTTTGAAAGTTATATTGAGTATACCTCATACAAAAGATGCCCATACTCTGTTTTATTACAATCAATGAAGCTTCAATTGCAAACTTGTGCGGGGAGCGGGCAACATGGCCTGATGAACTAGCCAGAGAAGTTGCATGGTGCGTCATGCCACATCAACAACATACACTTTCCGAGCGTTCAGAGTTCTCCATAGTTGTCTGGATGACATCTGATTAAGGTATGTATTATTTTGGCATGGTGTCGTTTTAAGATTTCAAGTGTTTGAACATTTGCATTTTTATACCACATGTTTTACTTCTTACTGTTGTTTGTCTTCTGTGAATGAATTGCATATTTATGTAAGAATCAATAGATTTCACATGAGGAGACCAGATTAGTGCCATAATTATACATCGACTAGAAATGAGTGAATAAGTGCTATTATCACTACTTTTCAACTACTTTGCTTTTGTCAATTGGCTGCCTGTGGCTTGATTGATTGGCTGTTAAAAAATGATAATGAGCATAAAAGTGACGTTTCCAGGTGATGAGGGGTATGCTGAGGGATCTTATTATCAAGCAATGGCTAGCTGGTATCAAGTTCACTTATGATGCACGGTATGAATTCTTCTTCTTCTTCTTCTTCCGCTTTTTTATGTTTTTTGTTTGTTTAGTCTTTTGACATTGCTGCTGGGCATAGACGTGAGGAGAAATTCAAGTCTGGAGTTCCTTCTCTTGACAACTGAGAGAATATTTGAAGATCACTTAAGATGGCATTGGGTCTAATGGTTCATGCTGTTTTGGTCTCTCTTGCCTACTAAAATTATATTAAATTGTGCGGATATGCTACTTTTACTAGGGACTAAACTAATCTCAAAACGGTAGTAATTTGTTTCATGTATAGCATTCAAAAGGCATAATATGAAAGATTGCATGCACACAAGAAAGTGGCCATGTATTATTCATTACGTCAATGCAATAGTTGGATGAAGTACATGGCCATTAGAAATAAATTGGTTTGCATTTAGAACCACATTTAGGACCACCTGGTGTTTCAAAGTCTATCACCATGGTATAAAGCATTTAGAAGTCCCCCACTTTGAATGTAATCCCCTTCTGATTTCTTTCCAACTTTGTGTCTTAAATGAGTTAAAAGGTGGCTAGTAAGCAATCATATGAGCAATGAAGGGGGGCACTGCATTCTCTTCATGCAAGTTTAAGAATATCAAGTTTCATGAAAGTCCAATGGAAGATGTCACAACCATTCTATAAGGATGATTGACATAAATTTTATGGAATTAATTCTAGAATACAAGTGGACATCATGTGCAATCGGCCTTGTATACTTGAGCAAGCTACAACAATTGAGCAAACCATTGCTACAAAGACATGTGATGCCTGGACGTTGTTTCCATAACTAAAATTTCCTTGCTGTGATATGTATTGTCATTCTCGTAGCTTCCAGGCAAGTTGAAAGCAGCCACAGAGGTAACGATTACATTGAGCACTCCTAGTGATGCTTGTTTGTTCTCTCATGTTTTGTGTAAAGTTAATTTCTTCTGGATCTTTCTGAATATTCTTTGTCATCAAGTCCATCTTTTTTTGGGCTGAATTGCTGTGATTCACAATGGATGAATCATACCTTGAATTCAAATATGAACACTTCACCTTTCTAAGATCTAGATTACGGGAATGTGGTATATGTATTGCATGCACATGAAGATCCTACTAGTGATATAGATGTGGTCAATGTATTGACTTTGGATGTAAAAATCAGCGTGGAGACATGCTAAGATGTTGAAAAATTAGCACGTCTCGAAGAAATTCACAAGAAGAAAATCCGGCAATGGAGTCGTTGGCGGCATATTATTCATGGAAATGTGCTAAGGTGTCACTGTGTGGTACATAGAAACATTACAGATCGTTGTATGTTTATGGATTCGGTTTGATGTGACGTTGAATTTAGATATTCACCTTCGCAAGGGTTCATTAGACACTTGGTGATGCTCAGTGTGAAGCTTAATAACCAATTCAACTAGCCTAACGATGATGTTGAAGATGGAGGTTTTGGAGGACATGGATTGGCTCAAGTTTGGAGTATGTTTGTATTAAGGTGGAGTGTTGAATTTTATGACACAAAATACACAATATATAACTTTTAGCCTTGGATTTATAGGATATTTGGAGAATTTTTTGAAGCCTAGTTCAGCAATTTCTCGTAGCCCAAATTAGCTGCCTAGCAGCAAATTCTCTTTGGGGGTTTTTACGATCATGTTCGATAATTTCAGTGGCGGCCCACGAGTTCAGCCTAGGTGCATGGCCCGTAGCAGAGTCAACACGATTGTGAGCACATCGCATGTTATGCGACAGGTGTAGAACATAGCAGGCACTGCTCTATATCATTCAGGTGTGCGATGCATGGTTCAATCACAGCAAGGAACATGAATCCAATGGCCAAGAACGAAGTAAAAGCGGGGTTGGAAACAGCACGAGCGTAGAAATCCAAATTTGGTTCGGATATGCTAGTGCATAGTAGGTTTCGTTTCTATTTAGCTTAGCTAAATGGTGTTTTGACTAAGGTTTTGTACCAGTTGGAGTTTGAGAGATGATCATTAGAATTGATTTTTGCAGGTTAGGTTCTCGTAGTATCTACGTAAAGAGTTGTGAGAGTTGTTTGAGAGCTAAAGTTAATTTTTCTTCATAATTTTATTCTCTAAATTTCTTAGCATGCTTGGTTTTTCGTTAAATCCCAATACTGTGCAATATAATCTAAGTTGATTTAAGCGATAACGATATCTCTAGCTGGATGCACATCAACAATTGAGTGGAAGTAGTATAAATTTTGGTGTCAGGTGCATTGATCGTTTTTAAGTTTGCGTTCTATTTTTATATTACTATTGGTTACTGTTTTTACGTGAAAATTATCGTTTGCTTTAATTGTTAATCCACGATTCTTTTTCGCAAGTTAATTGTCTGGTTGACAAGCACTCACTTATTCTAACAAGTGGTATCAGAGCTAACATGAAGAAGAATGGATGAGTTTTGATTATATGTCGTATAGCTTAGCCTCTCCCTTTTCCTCTTGCACCTCGTCACTTCACAGCTTCTTATTCTTAACTTGGGTTCCCATGGTTCAATGCTGACAAAAAAAGGCCACATCCCACTAAATTTTTAAATGATTTTTGTGTTTTTATGTGTTTTCTTGATATGGGTAATTGTTAATTTCATGAATTATTCTATTTTTTCAAGAAAAGAATCAAATTTTTTTTTCTCTTTCTAGTATTTGCAGGCAAAGGATTTGGTCAAGTTTCAGAATAGATAATGAAAGTTATAGTGAATTTCATTTTATCTACCATTTTTGGCCAGAAAAGCAGCAATTTTCTTGGACATGAAAAAAAATTCTCGTCTTTTTAATTAAATTTGTAGAAGATTTATATTGTGGGATGAATCCATGCATTGAATTGCATCCCATCCTCACTGATGGAGACGGATGACGGGACTGTGCGTGTGTTGTCTACATCTCCCAACAACATCATCTCGTCATTCAACGAGGACTTAGCCGTCACCTATAGATCCGCCAGAGGAGCCACCACCACCAACAGAGATGGGCAACGATGAGGAGGAGAACATGAACTCGAGGAAGAA
This sequence comes from Scilla litardierei, assembly GCA_030789695.1. Classification (NCBI taxonomy): domain Eukaryota; kingdom Viridiplantae; phylum Streptophyta; class Magnoliopsida; order Asparagales; family Asparagaceae; genus Scilla; species Scilla litardierei. Next base: position 104,420,508 of record CM061131.1, read on the forward strand.
GTTGAGGCTGCCCAATAAAGTAGTCTACTTTCTTCGAGGAGAGCTTCAAAGAGCATAATACCATCAACCCAGTAAGCTTACCGTAGTTTAGGGAGAAAATAGTTTTTTATTTCAATAAGGGGCTAAAATTTTGGATTTTTAGGTTTTAATTATTTTGTGAATTAAATTAATTTGTTTACAGAAGCAAGAAGGTTATGCTTGCTGAGCAGCTCAATCCAAGGCCAAGGAAAATGGAACCCTGGTTTCAAAATTGAAGAGCAAGGTATTATTATCAAACTTTATATGATTTTTTACATGATAACGATATTCATATTTTAAAATATGAAAACATGTCGTTATATGCTGTAAGGTTGTCGTTTATATTAGTGAAACAAATATTTTTGTAATTGTACCCTTTTTTCAAAAACAAATAAAAGTTTCTTTATTATTATGTTTCAGCCCACTGCAAATTTTTTATGACTCCGTAGTTGATGGATGTCACGGAAGAGGCTGCTAAAAGCCATGAAGCTCATAGTTACTTTAAGTAGGGTTTGCCAAAAAAGGAGAAGCGGGCTCCTTGTTCTTCTCTTTAAAGGTTTGTTAAATTTGCCTGGAATGAATTCAGATTGGCCTATTTCGATCGGGCTTGTCAAAAGTTACCACTGACACTTCGGTCGTAAAACCACATTCATATCTCAAGGTGTCAAAACGGCCCGGGGCCCTCCGGCCCCGGCCCGGTGGCCCGTGCCCGGGCTGGGCTCCGGCCCGGACCCGGCCCACGGGCCGGCCCGGCCCGGGTTTTTGCGCAAAAAAAGCCTTGCCGAGGCTTTAATAGGGGAAAAAAGCCGGCCTGGGCCAGGCCGTTTGTCCGACCGGGCCGTTTTGAAACCCTGATTCATATCCCTTAAGTTGATGACTATTAGGCCTTGAAATTCCCTCTTCTTTTAGACACAACCTCAAATTGCTGGAGCATATCCTCCGTTTTCTTTAGATGTTTCGAGACAAAGGAACATGTTGCATAATCGATTGAAAGGGGAATTTCACTAAAATATCTTAACATTTCATCAATATTTCAAGAAAAAACCTTAGTGGTGCTTGGATGGATGATAAACTCAAATCTTGAGCCGTGAACAGTGACTCGATTGATGATGAAGAACAAGAATTCTTGGTTTAGTTTCTATTGACTGTTCTCTTTCCTATTTTTGTTTGTTATTGGATTTGTTTTTTTGTGCGTAATGCGGATCGATTCTTGTTTTACTACATGATAATGATAGGAATTCTCTTGTTTCAAGAGGTTCAAGCTAATACATTAAGTTTTCAAAATTTTCAAATTAACAGTTGCCCTCAATTGATTGCTTAAATGAGGCATCGCGTGATGTGCATGCGATGAAAAATTGACTGAAATAACATTGCACTCTATATGAATAGAGTAGAAGAAAGAGGAGGTGGCGCGCGTGCTCTCTCTCATTCTCTTATTCTCTCAGCTGTCAAATCCTTGCTACTAGGGGTGAGCTACCCTTGTTACTTGGGGTGAGCAGAATTGAAAAAACACCAAACCGACCAAAAAAACCGAATCGGTCGTTTTAGTTCGATTTTTAAACCCAAAAGAGTCGGTTCAGTTCGGTTTTAACTTATAGTTTTTCGGTTCGGTTCGGTGTTCAGTTACATACAATAAACCGAAACAAACCGAACTCTAATCATATATATACGAACAAAAAATTTTACCCCTACTTTTTTGTACGTGATCCTTAAAATGTAGCAGCAAGACTGAGCGACTGCGTTCATTTTCCCCTTTTCCCTCGACCTTTTGCCTCTAGTCTCTTGATTCTTGAATGGAACCAGCAGGTGAATACGTGTCTGATCGCCGTAGTTGTCGTCCGATCGTCAGTCGAAGAATCTTCAGGCACCATTGAAGCTTCTTCTTTCGTCTAAGCCCTAAAACACTGCAACAACATAGCTTCAATTTTTTTTCCTTTTCCTTCCAAAAATCCAATCTTTTGTGCCGAACTCCTATCGATTGTCGTTCTCCGATCGTCATCCTCAAAGCTTCTTCAGGCATCGTCGAAGCATCTTCGCGCGCGTGGTTGCTGTCTGTCTCCCTATCCATCTTACTCTCTCTTTCTCTAAGGTAATTTCTTTTTTCAAAGCAAATTCATTCCATTACTTTTTTCCCAGGTTTTCTTCATGATTTGACTGACATTGAAATTTAAGTTATTTTTTCGTATTTTGATATTGTAATCAATAAATTAGTGACTAGATCTGAGAAGCATCTCATCAAAGCCCATTTAATCTTCAATCCAAATATCTAAAGGTAAACTTATAGTGTTTGAGCATTGATTTTTATTCTTTTTTTGTTTTTCATATCTTTTCATGGTTATGTTGGTGATTTTTTTGCTAAATGTTTTTTGTGACTATGCCTCATTGCCATATTGGTAAAACTATAGGGTTTGAGCATTAATCTTCTTGTTTTTTGGCTAAGTGATTTTTTGGCTAAGTATGAAAAAAATGTCTCATTTTACATTTCTTTACCCAAGACGTTGTTTTGGGATAATCATTTAAGCAAGTGATTTAAAATATTAGTAGCATTTTATTTACATGCAAAAGATATATAAAACAAGAACATTAGTGCATAAACTCATTGGGCTCGTTTTATGATTCAGGCCAACAGTCCAATCCACTAAAAGCAGTAATTGTCATTCTCAAAGCTCAAATCTTGATTTTAGTCCAGAGATCATTTTAGTGTAGAGATCATTTGACATATGTCATAAGTATGGATCAAATGAAGCTTAGATATATTATGCTTCCAAGATTGATGTTGAAATTGATAGTTAATATCTACAACTTCAATATATGCATAGACTACAACACAAAGATTGTTCAGTATCCTTAGAACTATCTGTTAGGTATTGGTGTTTTTTGACCAATATTTTTGATGATGATTACAACATTATGTTGTTGTTAATGACTCTCTATGTTTTAGTCTCATGTTTATCAATTGAAGAATTGTGTTTTGGAGACTAAATGCTTGGTGTAAGAATGGACATCAAGAGGAGCATTGCCAAAGCTTGGAACTTGACAAAGGGAAGCTCATCAAGAGGTGCCAAAGTTTGGAAGATGATGGGAAGATCAATGCCCACTCATGCTTAAAGATTTAGACTCTAGGAGATGCAAATTGTAATCCATGTAATTCTTTATTACTTGCATTTCTCTTTTTGAGTCTAGGAGTTTGTAATGCATTGATTAGATGGTATACCCATTCATACATATGCATTAACCATCTTAGAGAACCTTAGAATCTTCATAGAATCCTATCCAATATGTTCCTCATGTCATGAACTCTAACTGGAGTCTCTGGCCTTCCAATAGGCATATGTAAGAGTCTATTTGTTTCATTTGTTTCTTGAAACCCTAACTTTCTTTGTGAGAGTTAGTTTCTCTCTTTGTGAGAGTTTAACCCTTGTGTAGGGTTGGTTGAGTACTCTCTTTGTGAGAGTTAGGTTCTCTATTTGTGAGAGTTCAAATCCCTTGTGTTGGGTATCCCTTGTGTGGGATTGTATTCACTACCTTGTATAGGATCATAGTAAATATTTTGTGTCTGGATGTATCCAAGTTAGGACCAAAGTAAAATCTTGTGCGTTTGCGTTTGCTTGAGTGTGTTGTTTAAACTCCTCTTGAACTTATAATTCTGTATTTGCAAGTTTAATTTTTAATTACACGTTTATTGTCATTACACTATCACCCCCTCTAGAGTGTTTGTTGTTAGTATTACAAGGTACAGACGGTCCTTACACTATCAAATAACCTTTCAGTAATCTAGCATTATATGGAACATTTCACACTGCATTCGACCAATAAAATCCAAGGAAGCTGAAGAGAGAGTATTATTAAGTCATTCAAGTGATGCTTGGCAGAATGTTAGGAATTTTTTATGAAAGTGATCATCATCTTGGCTACATAGTATTGTTAAATTCTCTTGGTTTGTGGTGTATTTAATTTCTCTTTCTTTATCGGTCTTTTGTATATATTTTTAAAAATTGGATAATTTTAATTTTGCTTTCGATTTGATTTGTTTTAATGTTTCATGCAGATGTCTGAATTCGAGGAAACCTTTACTTGTATTCCTAGTTCAACTCCAGAAATGGAAAATATGGAAACTACTACAAGCAAGCAAACTAAGAAGGCAATGAAGAAGAGGTCTGAGGTATGTAATCATTTTACACGAGATGGTCCAAAAAAATCCAGACTTAGCTAGATGCAATTATTGTGATAAAGAGTTTGGTCAAATTCTAGAAGAAATGGTACTTCAACATTAAAACTCATGTGAAGAATGGTAAAGAAAACCCATATAATAAGGGCAAGCAGTAAGCACAACTTTCTTGTCGACCCGCAATATAGAAAGGTAGTGATGGTGCGAAGATGAGAACCCTAACTTTCTATAAATTTGATGAAGTGGTTAGGGTTACCCTTTCAAAAATGATTGTACTAGATGACTTGCCCTTTAAATTTGTTGAAGGAATTAATTTAAGATGTTTTGTACATGTGTATGTCCTAGATTTCATATTTTTTTCGATGAACTATCTATAGTGATAAACACAAATTGTTTTTGGATGAGAGTAATAAACTAAAAAAATTTCTACAGAAATCGTCTAATTATGTATGTCTTATTACTAACACCTGAACATATATACAAAAAATAAATTATATGTGCCACATGATGCATTGGATTGATAATAAATGGATGTTGACCAAAATGATTTTTAATTTTATTTTGGTGGTTAGTCATAAAGGTGAAGATATAGGCCGAGCAGTTGAAGGTTGTCTCCAAGAATGTAAGATAGAGAAGGTGCTAACCGTCACGGTAAATAATGTTAGTTCTAATAATGTTATGATTGCATATCTAAAGAAACAAATTGACCATTGATAATAAATGGATGTTGATCAAAAGGATTTTTAATTTTATTTTGGTGATTGGTCATAAAGGTGAAGATCTATGCCGAGCAGTTGAAGGTTGTCTCCAAGAATGGAGGATAGAGAAGGTGCTAATCATCACACTAAATAATGCAAGTTCTAATAATGAAATGATTGCGTATCTAAAGAAAAAAAATTGACCATTGGGAAAACAGCCCATTAGGGGCCAAACATATGCATATGAGGTGCATTGCTTATATCATTAATCTTGTGGTACAAGATAGGTTGAAAGAAACCGTTGATGCGATCACTCAGATTCGAAATCCCGTTCGTTTTGTAAGGGATTCTCCGGTTAGGTGGGCAAAGCAAAAAGAATGTGTGAAGAAAGAGAAGATTGATGGCAGCATGAAAGAAGATTACAATGTGTTTTGTTTGGATTTGTCCATTAGATGAAACTCCACTTACTTGATGTTGAATGCGACAGTGATTCAATCGGCATTTGAAAGATACGAGAAGATGGAATTATCTTTTAGGAATGAAAGTGATGATGGAGAAATGCCATATGATGAGGATTGGATCATTTCTAGTTCATTGTGCATGTTTTTCGTCGTTTTTACAAACTAACACTGTTTGTTTCCAGAACTTTATATGTTACTTCTAATTCTTTTTTGGAACAAATTTGTAATGTTGGTTGTTTCGTGATGAAAGTTCAAAATAGAGATGATGAGATGGATGCAATGGGTATGCATATGGAAAGAAATATGATAAGTATTGGGTGAACTTTGAGAAGAGGAATATGTTTATCTTTATTCCTAGTTTATTAAACCCCCGATACAAGTTAGATGGTGTGAAATTTACCTTATCGCAAATGTTTATCAATAAATCCAGCGATGTATTGGTAGTTAAAATTATTATTTGAAAAATATCAAAAAGTACATGTTGCTAAGGAAGGTGGATCCTCACATGGTGTAGAAGAAAGGATGATGTACAATACTTTACGTGAAGTGGATGATGATGAGAATTTTCTACAATCTAGATACAAGAGTATGAGGATGGCAAGCCAAGGGAGTTGGATTTCAATGAGCCTGAAAATATTTGAATTAGACACCAGAACCACTAGTCGAGAAGTTTGACATTCTTGTTTTTTGGAAAGTGAATAGTGCTAGATTTTTAATTCTTTCAAAGATGGCATGTGATATCCTAGCGATTCCTATCTCTACAGTTGCATCAGAATCGGTATTTAGTACCGGTGGAAGGGTTCTTGACTGTTTTAGGAATTTTTTACAACCAAAGATAGTGGAGACCATTATTTGTATTCAAAATTGGTTACGGGCATCGTTACAGATTCTGATGGTTAGCATTGGAGAGGATATTGCTGATGCGGATAGGAAGGAAAAAGGTATTTTATTATGTTTTTATTTTTTTTCTTTGTAAATATTATTCACTAATGCTAATAAATTAATTTCTAATATTAAAATTCTTACTTTTCAGAGATGAGTAAGTTAGAGACTCAACCAATCATAAATTCAAATTAAGTTTGAAATTCATGGTAAGTTTAAAAGGACCGTGCTTTCATAAATCTACCTGCTGAAATATGTGCTTTCATATAAATTTATCTGCTGAAATATGTGCTTTCATGTAAATTTATTGGCTAGCTGGAGACTGGAGTTTCTTGTTGCACTAACTTCTTAATTGTTAGAGATGATTAATCATTCATAATGATTTTATCTTTATGAACAAAATGTTTTCATTCATAAGCTTCAACATCTTTGTTCTCATTACAAATTAATATAGAAGTAGTGAATATAGAGCATAAGAGGTTGCATTACAGATTATCAATTTAAATTTAAGAGATTACAAATTAATATCTTTATGCGATTTCTTGTTTTTTGTTTGCATGAATACATTTATAAGGGGATTATTGTAAACTATCAAATATAATTATTCAAGGACCTTCGCATCTGTGTATCTCCACCGTGTCGTCTTATTCTTATCCCGAACTATTACCATTGCTGCAACTATGCTTGACATCCAAAACTATTAATCTTTTATTAAACATCATTTGATATGGGAACCAGGGATGTAGATATGGGTAGCTGAAGAATGGCAGATAACATCAACAATCACACGTTTAGGGAGAAAGTCTTCCAGCATTGATTTCCAATGGTTTTTTTTAATTTTCCTCCATATTACAGAAACCAATATTCCCTGCTTTTTGCCTCCACTTCTTTTATGCTTGCATCATCATTTTCCTTCTTTCATTGAAGGAACTTATAGATACCTAGATCAAGAAAATCATCCAAAATTCTTGGTTTCCTTTGAATCTGATATTGAGGCAGCAATTAAGGATCCACTGTTAGGTCTTTGGCTAAAAGACCGAAGTTTGTTAGGAAATAGTAAGCAAATGGAAGAGAGCATTAGAGAAGATAGAGACTTGACAGTGATACACAAAAACCGTATCCCTGTAGTAATAGGATGAATACAGTAGAAGAGAACTCTACCAGCATCATTCTTTCAAATTCTGAAGACTCTCTACGTGGCTGTACCCATTCCAATGGCTACTGACCATGGATAAGGTGATGCATGTAATTTGAAGCATCAATGCTTGACAATAATTTACATGACAAATTTTCCTGAATATATCAATTCTTGCAGGCCAAGCTATAAGACAGCACACCATTTCTGATGGCGTTTTGTTTGTATATTGGGGATTACTTGCATTTGATGTGTTCAAAAGCTACTTTTCTTTGTGTTGCCTGTTTGATGCGATATTATTGTGCATAATTTAAAAGTGATATATGACTGAATCGTGTTTAGAAATGGAAAAGTTCATTTTAACTTTAATATAGATCTTTGAAAAAATCATGAATCTTCATATAGATATATGTTTAAGAGTCAAGAATCTGTTAGAATATCTGTTATATTGTGTATCTTGCTTGATGTTGTTTGATATAGAAGCCAAGTTCTGGCATACTTGTTCACAGATTATATTTAGAAGTAATAAAACTGGATGAGCCCGGCCCTTTTTTAACTGGGAAAAGGTGGCAACTACTTTAACTCTTTAATTCAATAAATATATGTGCTTAAATCTTCAATTGACTTCGAATTGTATGAATTTCAAATTCTGCCGACTTCATCATCACATTGGCAGCTGTCAGGTTAGATTATAACGTTCTGTCAGGTTAGATTATGCCGACTTCATCGTCAGCATGACTACACTCTTCTGCTGTTTCTGCAACTGATCCAACAAATTGAATTATGTGCTTATGCTAGCAAATACAATAGCTTTATTTTATCGCAACTTATTGCATGCCCATAGTGAATAGCAGATTGTTTGGGAGAACAAGCTTGGACCTTGAAATCCAAGTGGGCGTTGCTCATGCCACTCTACAGTTCATAACTTGGCGGGGCTTCTTGTCGCTATTCCCTTCACAGCACTAAATTAGTATCTTTGCTTTTTTGGTGAATTAACTGATGAAGCTGAATTCTATTTCTCAGACAACGGCAACTTAAACGAGTGCCCCAGAACTTGCCAAGTTGCTATATTGGCTAATGATGATTGGCTACAGCATCCGTTACATATCCGTAACATCGAAGTGAGGTTTGACATGGAAAGAGTGATCGACGCTCCTGCGAAGCTTGCTGAGCTTCCGTCGGCAGAGAATATCTGAAGCTAGGACAATGGAGGGTAGCAGTACTGATGTAGCTCATCTATTTGAGGCTTCGGTATGTTGAATGGTATTTGGGATCCTGGGAGAGAGAATTAATTGATGTTATGGTGTCTATTAGAATTTGGCCGTTGGAATTGACAAGAACAATGTCAATGTGGCATGCTAAGTTATTACCAGTTTGTTACTGTGTTTATGTGTCATATCTTATTTGTTTATGTATGAACTGCTAGGTAATAGTGATTTTTTTTACGTTTAAATAGGGGTTTTAATGCATTTCTAGGCGTCTAGAATATTTTTTCTCCAACAGGAGCAGATTTTTGCATGCTCCAAATATGTACATGTTGTATGTTAGTCTGATGTTTTTTTAAATATATATGGACATTTTTTTTGGATGAATTGGCCAATTGGGCAGACTTTTTTAGGCAAAAAGATATTTCTGAAACAGATTTTGGGCATAATGATATGCTATTGTTTTTCTTAATTTCATTTCATTGAAAATGGCCAAATTGTGTCGGAAGGCCTAACCGACCGGTTTCCAAAACCGGACCGAACTATTTGGTTTGGCTTCGGTTCGTTTTTTAGCTTGTACTCGGTCGGTTCGGTTCCGTTTGATTTCAGTTTTGAAATTTTTTGAAAAAAACCAAATCGAAGGACCGATGCTAACCCATATGCCTAGCACATCTCGACCATGGTAAATCATTTCTTTAACCATAGCTTCATTTACTTATTTTTCAGCAACTTGCGCCGCGCAAGGCCGACTTTTGGGACGAATTTCGCCCCCCGTTCAAATAAAATTCCCAACAAAACTACCCCTTGGATTGCTGCGGATGACATTGCGTAAGAGAGGATATTGAGATATCAAAGCTGGTTCTTTTTTATTAAACAATCAAAACATAGTATTTTAATTTTTTTTCAATGAGGTTCAATGTAGTTAATTTTTTTGAAATTTAACTGAGGTTTTGATTCTTGAGACATCATCAGCCAAAGCACACAATTAGATAAGATTCTAAGCAAGTACATTGCAATCGCCGCCACATCAAGGCTAATCTTCAAATTAAACTCAACAAAAGCAACGAAGGATGGTCTCAAAATCTAAAAGTAATCAAGACAGTAAAGAGACTATTTAACATAAATACATCCTCCCCTTTATTTCATGCATCATAAAGGTACCAACCCACCGACTGAGAAGAATACAGGGTAGGCATAGGGAACACTTGGAAGCTAATGATGACTTCCACACCCACACACAGGCACATCAACCTGGGGGATGGGTGGAGCGGTCCAAAGGAACGCCGGCTCTCCTCATGGGGCGGCGCTCGGGACGCAGCCACATGAGCCCACCCAGCATAGATTTTCGCTTCCCGTTGGGTAGAGGCATCCAACGTCAATCGTGAAGAGTAGAATGGCAACGGAGGCCATTGCGAGTACACGTACAAACCTTATGGGTATTTTCATGGTACACTTGTAGAGGTGCACCGTGAAAAAACCGACAAGGTTTGTACGTGTACTCGCAATGGCCATACTTGCCATTATACTCTTCACGGTTGACGCTGGCCGCCTCTACCCAACGGGAAGCGAAAATCTATGCTGTGTCAGGGGCTCATGCGGCTGCGTCCTCCTTTGTATGGCGTTGGAACCCAACATGATGGGAACACTTGCAACCCAATGTTGACTTCCACACACATACACAGAGCCTTGACTCACAAATTACTTTGCCTCCGCCGACCCCTTCTACATCCACTACGGGGCCATCCGCCGCTCCTCCCACCCCCTTTCTCCGCTCTCATCGTCGACGTCGGCCTTTCGCCGCCTTCATCCCCCCCGCCAATTGCCTCCACCTCGTTGGGCCATTGCGGTCCAACAACCGACGGAGCCAACCCGGACCCTTGTTGGTTTAGCTTTGGCCGTTTGGTTGATTAAAAATGCTTTGCTTCCCTACAATTTATGGCGTGGATGCTGGTAAAAATTAAATACACAGGCGAAGGAGGTGACCCCTTTGCATGGGCATTTAATCATGGTCCACCACCTTTGAATGCCTACCCTGTCAAATTACTTATGACCACCCTTGCAAATGACGGTTATAACCCCGACTCTTTCCCCTGCCCAACCTTGCTGCAGCTGGTGGCCAGTCCTACTTTTGGAAAAGAATCTCTTTATCTAATGTTGCCTTTTTTAGCTCAGCCTCCATGGGACCACTTCACCGCGAAACCCGGTAATTTTCTCATCCATTTGTTATACCGGTTCTGAGATTTCTCACAGGAAATGGTATCACCCAAGCACACACTTGTGCAATTCTAGCAAACTCCCTCGTCAGATTGAAAATGTCTACTTTCGGGTTTGTTGAAAAAGTTGTCCAAAGGTGAGATTTTTTGTTGAAAATTTGATTAAGCTTGGACTGGAGCTTGCAGGACCTTTATCGGTATTCGTCCAAAGGTGGAATTTTTGTGTGTGTGGAGAGATTCGGTTTATCTAACGATAAGCCGGCTCAATTTTTGAGGCATCAGTAACGAAAAATGCAAGGATATTAAACTGTAGGGATCATGTATTGTTTTTCAGCCCAGTGCAAAAAATACAAAACTTACAAAAATACAACCCCAAGGTGCAAAAAAGAGTGGGCGCTGGGATTCGCATAAATTTAGAAAAAAAATTAACATCTATAACCATTTTAAGAAAGTTGTCCAAATGTGAAATTTTTTTTGGTTGAAAATTTGATTTAAGCTTGGACTGAAGCTTGCGGGATCTTTACTGGGATCGTCCAAAGATGGGATTTTTGTGTGCGGAGAGGTTCAGTTTATCAGGCAAATTTTGGGGCATCGGCAACGAAAAATTCAAGGAAATTACAAGGTAGAGAGCTTGTATTATTTTCGAGCCCAGGTGCAAAAAATACAAAACCTAAAAAATACAAACAATGTGCAAAAAAAGAGTGGAAGCTGGGATTCAACCCCAGATTTCGAAGCTCAGTTAGCGTGTTTCTTGCCAATAATTAAGCCAAGATGTTTATTCATGGAAATTTTTTCCAAAGGATATAAAAGTAATTTTATTTTCAATTTCCTGAAAGGGCACGTGTCCCCCTGGTCCCCATGTAGATTCATCCCTGTTGCTATGGTAGAGAGCAGCTAAAATGGTCAGAGCCTCAAGCAAAGATCAAAACAATGACCTCTCTTCGAATTGTCCTAATTAAGACGACATGATTCTTCTCATAAATCACATTTTCGTGATTAATATAATCATCTACGGGTTCTATATTGAATCATCAAATTGGCAAGCAAAAAATCAAATTTGGAATGATGTGATGGACTGATGATGACTATTGAATCAACATAGTGAATCATATTGAAAGGGGAGTGAAGAAAGGAAACCAATTATTGAATCAATATCCATTTATAGAGAACCATATTGAAAGTTAAATAAAGAAAAGAAAATGTAAAGATTAGTGACGTGAAATGGTTCAAAAGTTTGGCATATGAAACCCATATGTTTTATCTGTAAATTTATAGAATTCTTATTACCTCCCATCAAATTGAGACGGTTAGTTTCGCATTAGCTAAATTGCGCTTTAAACCTGAATTTTACCTATTTTCACTAAAAATTATCATATTTTCCGTGAGCTTTGAGCAAAAGAAGATGTGTGTTTTCTCATGGGATCATGTACCCTTTTAAAGGTTGATCTTAGTGTAAATAATTTCTACATTGATATCTATTAGTAGAATATAAAAAAGTGAAACGAACAAGCTCAAGAAATTGTGTTGAATGTGACCTTTGATCATGTATAAAGAAACGACCATTTTAGATTAGCCCACATTGTGGATAAATCTCTTTTGTAATATCGTAAATTAAATTATCGGTTAATTTTCATAATCATAGATGTATCATAAGTTGTTTGATATTTTAATTGCATAACGGTATCCCTTAAACCCCCAAATAACATGTCACGGTTTGCATTGTAGATAAATAAGAGTGCTAAAATATTTGTGTGAGCTAAGCAAAACAAACTGAATTCTTTGGATTCGTCGAACAACTTTGGAGCAATTATTAAACAGAATAAATTTTGATGTGAAATCTTATGATAAATAGAACCACTTCAGAGGTACTTCAGAGCAGTTCGTTGAACAACTTCAGTGCAAATAATTTCTATTGAAATTAGATATTGCCTAGAAAATCTACTGAACAATATAAAACGAACAACAAAAAGACTATGGTAGAATTGTTGCGAAGTGGTTTCTACGGAAGACCGTATATCTTTAATTATAGGGAAGAGTTCATACAATAGTAGTGAGATACGTAGTTCATAGATAGGGCCTATGATGGGCCTACGATGGGCCTACATAATATTATTCATAACACCCTCGATTATCCAGCCATTAGTGTGAACTAATATTCATGAATACTTTGGGATTTTGAGTCTTGTGTGAGCATCACTAGGGGGTGGACAATATTCGGGATCCAGAATTAATTAGATTTGCATCGTTAAAACATTTGGTTATGGAAAAACCCAATGGCAAAAATACATAGCTAATGGAAAAGAGAGATTAAATGCTTGTTATGAATACTTGGCATGAATCAGAATTATTGGCAGGAAGTAATTAAATCAATTTCTAGGTAAAGCATGTCGAAAATTGGCATGAAAACGAAATCAGAGAAAAGAAAAGCTGGCAGTGTTGCTTGCTGCTGCTGCAGTGGAGTGAATGGTCCCTGCCATCCATTGTTGGCTGTTTCTTTCTGCTCCTCCTCTCACAACGTTGCGCTGAGCTCTCCTCAGAATAATTACCATCGAACGTAAGACGTGGCCCTCTCTGTTTCCAGACATTTTGTTCTCTTCATTCTCATTCTTTGGAGATTCAAAATCCTTTTAATTTCCTAGGAGATTGAGAAAAAAAGGTTATTTCAAGATTAAATTTTGGTGTATACTCCAAAGAAAGGAAATAACATATGTTTTACAGGTGCCAAATTAAGAGCTAATATTATATAGTGTAAAATAAATTCAGATCAAAACGATGAGGAGTTGCAAACAGCATAATGTAATTGGATACAAGACTGTAGAGTAAAATTCAACCGCATTTATCCCTCTTCATGAGAACACACCCTCCGTTTTTAAATCCATCACTCACTCCCTCATCCCTCTCTCTCCTCTAACTCCCAAATATTCTCAACAAACTAGCACATGCGTGACATAAGAACACGAGGATCACATGCTTCTCGTTAGAGGCAGCTAGCTTTCAATTTTCATACACACACATACACAAAGCACACCGGGTATCTATCCCATCAACCCACCTGCAAAGTCATCAGAAGCCACGTCTTTTCTAGCTAGACTGGCAAAACCCCATGGCCAATTTCATCAAGAACCTAATCTTATGCCTCTCTCTCTCTCTCTCTCTCTCTCTCTCTCTCTGTGGAGGTGAAAAAGAGCACGAAATCCTCAACCATGAAATTAAAACAAGTGGTCATCATCAATGGCACGTGATGCGTCGGTGGTATCACAGGTTTGAAGCCAATAATGTCCACAGGTTTGAAGCCAATAATGCGAGTCGTCGCTTTCAAGTCAATAATGCTAGATACTAAATATCACAGAACAATAATGTCCACAGGTTTGAAGTCAAAAAATTCAGCATAAATCAGAAATTTACAAGCATGAAAAAGATCAATCTAAAACTCGCAATCCTCCCATATATATCTGCTCCATTGAAAACTGCACGCTGATTGTTGAAGGCTGGTTGATTAAAAGAACTTCATGTTGATAAATGATCATGATACTTCTGTTAAGCATGGCAGGACGCCCAGAAAAAAATGCAAATTTCCTTGAGATATATGTTAAATATTGAGAACTCGACCAAATTCGTGTATCTATCATATACTGAACTATTACAGTACTGTCTCAGGTTAATCATACAACAAACTTCAGTCGTTTGATATTTCTGATCAAGGCAGTGCTCAACACTCCCCAATTTCCAATTTCATGCCATGTACATTAACACATTGGATTAATTAGATTACTAATTTTGTGAAGTGTGACTCGTTGTAATAAACTGTTAATGATGAAAATGAAATGGGCACTAGAGCTCCTATTTCAGGTTTAATTTAGTGCCACTTTGTTCGTTCTCGAGACATCATCAGCAAGAGCACACATGCAGTTAAGATTCAACGCAACCAAATTAAACACAAGAACCTCCCCTTCATTTCATTCATAATAAAACTAGACGACCGACACAGGAATTAGAACAGGACCAGAACACGTACGGGAAACTAGAACAAACGACACTTGACAGACAGACAACAACGCGGGGGCGGGGAGGTCCAACAGAAACGCCTCAAGGGGCGGGGAGGGTGGCGTTGTACGCCAGCAGTGGACAGCACCGGGTGTCCCTCCGGCAGCAGTCGCGCCTTGGGTCCCCGCGGCCTGAGGCCGGGAGAGACATGAGGAGGAACACAAGAAGGAAGGCACGAAGAAACCTGTTGGATATTGGCACCCATTGGCTCCACGCGGCCTGATGCTGAGGCCTGAAGAGAGAGGAGAACGATGGCAAGTAAGGCCATAGCGAGAGCCAAAAAAACTGGTGGATGTTGCCGTAACGTCTTCGCCTCAGTTGTATGGCGTTGAAAGCCGGCGCACTCTCATTTATAGAGTGGATGAGGACCGGAGGAAGCCAGAAATGGTATCCAGACCGAGCAGACGCCGTTCAAACACGGGCTCCTTTAGCCAGTCTGCCTCCGACGACGCAGTGCTAATTTTGGGGAGAACCTTAGAAACTAGCAAAGGCATCCGATGTTAGCTCAGCCTCTCTATGGTACCACTTTATATAAAGTGGCAGCTGGGCTTGCCACCAACTAAATCAACATGGAATTATGCTGCGCTTTGCCCTCGCGCAGCTGGGCCATCGTGGGCTCAGAGCTCGCCCACTGGCGTGAGCAGCGACTTCGCCCACGGGCCACGCTATTCAACCGGACTTGGGCCTCTGCTACTGTGATTCGACTGTGCTGTAAAAATCGAATAATTATAAATGGGCTGGGCTTCTGAGTCTCTTGATTTCGGGGTCCAACAAATCTCCGAAAAAACCTCTAAAAATTCCGCATAAATCTGAGATTAATCTTAGATATGTTTGGTGCGTATCATACTTTTCAACTTATATTGCTATTTTTAGCATTTCAATCAAGACTATAAAATGTGAATGTTATTGTTATGAAAATTTTAAAGTTTAACTCGTTAAGTTTATAGTTTTATCAAGATGGGACAATTGTTATTGATACATCAGATATTTTGGTTACATAAAAGTTGCAGTAGTACAGTACTGTTATATTGAGTTAAGTAGGAGAATATAACATTTCTTATACTGATGACTCAACATTTTGTTATTATTTTATTTATTAAATAAAATAGGTTGAGTGTTTATGCGTATATGCTCTTTCTAAAAGAAAGAGGAATTGGTTATTATTCGAATTCAAACTTCAAACTTCAATAATGTTTGTTATAGATATGAAGTTTGGATTTTTAATTGCATTCATACCACACAGATAAGAACAATGTAACACGATGTAACCACTTGACCCCGCTGAACCCATCTTCATCCGCCTCCTTATTCGAGATCATCCCCCTGTCATCATATCGGACGCGATCTTTTTTCCAAATTTGAATTTGCGCAATAAGTTCTGTGAATTTGAATTTGAATTTTCCAAATTTGAATTTGAATTTGAATTTGTTGCATGTGTTGTGATCTGTTAGCTTCAATCTAAATAGACCCTCACATACGTAAAGTTTTATTCTGTCTGCAGAGCCGCCGGATCAATGGCTTGTGAAAACGCCGTCAACATCCTAAGATCCTTTCTGTTTGTTAATGAGAAGAGCTTTCTCATCAGGAATAATGGCGAACAGGTAAATTTTGCATTGATCAGTTACAAATTGCACCAAATTGTAGTTCAATTCAGATATTAATTTGATCATCTAAATCTCTCAGGTCTTGGCAGATGAGATGGAGGGGAAGACTGTGGGAATTTACTTCTCGTCAAATTATAACAAATCATGTGTAAAATTTACCGAGAAGCTCAAGTCGATCTACGGGGAACTGAAAGAACAAGGAGAGAGATTTGAGATTGTATCAGTAGTTCTCCACGAGCAGAGCGAGGAATCGTTCAAAAAGACCTCTGAAAGCCTCCCATGGCTCGTAGTTCCTTTCGAAGACGAGAGAGGAGAAAAGCTAGCATATCACTTTCGCGTCGAGTATTTGCCATTGCTGGTTGTTATAGGGAAGGACGGAGAGGTTATCAGGTCAGATGTCTCCGATATCGTAGAAGAGCATGGAATTTACGCATACCCCTTCTCGCCGGAGAAGCTGGCAGAGTTCGACGAGATCGAGAAGTCAAGGCTCGAGGCTCAGACCTTGGAGTCATTGCTTGTCGACGATGAACTAGATTTTGTTATCGCGAAAGATGGGGTCAAGGTGCATGAACCCCTGCCTAGCCCTGGATTTTCTGTATCGTTTATAATAAAATTTAACTGCATATGTGTCTGTGTTGTACTCAGGTTTCAGTGTCTGAGCTTGTTGGGAAGACAATTCTTTTCTACGGATCATCGTCCCACTGCCCCCATGTCGCAAATTCAAGCCCAAGTTGGTCAAGGCATACGATGAAATCAAGGCGAAGGACGATGAAGTCGAAATAATCTTCATATCGTGGGACAAAGACCAATCGGGCTTTGATGATTCGTATTCGGCAATGCCATGGCTGGCTCTGCCTTTCGGAGACCGGAGAATGGATACACTGTGTCGCAGGCTCAAGCTGCGGTGCACGCCCATGGTTGTGGCTGTCGGGCCCGATGGACGGACGATCACAGACAAGGCTAAGGACTTCCTGATGGCATTTGGATCCGATGCATATCCCTTCACCCAGGATCATCTGAAGGGATTGGTGGAGCATTGGCCGAAGACATTGAAACATGAGTTGCACCAGGAACACGAGCTTGAGCTGGCCCAACGATACGGTTATTTTTGTGACATGTGCGGGGAGGATGGATCGGCTTGGTCCTTCTACTGTAAGGCATGCGATTTCGATCTTGACCCCAAATGCGCCCTGGGGAACGATGGAGGTGATGGCTTTGAGAATACAGATCATTGCAGCGATGAATTGATATGCACAGGTGGTGTTTGCAATCGTGTTTAAGTTTGCCAATGTTTCTGTGTTGGTTTCAGTAAGCTTTTATGCGACTGATGTTAGATCAGATATGCATATTTTTTGTATTGTTTGGTTTCCTATGCATGATGGATATTATTAAGGGTAAGGATGTTGTCTCAAACTAAAAACATCCTTCCCTGGCTATATATGTATCCCAACTTTCATATATTAAAGTTTGCACTAGTTTTTATATTGAGATATTGATGCAACATCAAGTAGGATGCAACAAAGACATTACTGAAGTCTGTTGAGAAAATTAAGTTGCAAGCAACAAAGCCACAAACACAGACACAACTAGACTCACGTCCATTTACGAATTACTGAAAAACACTATGCATAAAACTGGAGGCAGAAATTGTGCAAGCCAAATGAACACCACTCTCTGCTTACCTATTGGAGACTGGATTTGCACCATGAGGGACTTCATGCTTGCTTGTGTTGAAGACCTTGTCATCTCCTACTGAGCCATTGAAACGAGCTCCTCTGGCATGAACTTGGCTTGCATCTCCTCTGGCATGCACTTGGCTAATATCTCCAATGGCTTGAAACAAGAAGAGCAAGAAGAGAAGAGCTATGATCTTACTGGTAATACAAACATCATTACCCATTCAAATAACTTGTAGCCACCATCTGAGTTTAGAGAGATGACCAATATCCACAGAATACAACGAAGAAGAAAAAAGAAGGCTTAAGGGCCAAGTTCAGAAATAGTTGCAGATGATACGTTTGCTGAAGGGTAAAAAAGAAGAATCTATAAAGGTAAAGTAACAAAGTAACTGTATAGAGTCTGCTTTATTTGTTGTTGTATTTAGAGACATTTTCTCTCTTTTTTGCTCTGATCTCATTGGACAGAATGCATTAGCAGGAGAGTTTACCCACCGCCGTCTCACGTGCCGAGAAAGTAAAGCCATGTGAATGACATGGCACGGTGGTAATAACTTCTTTGCAATGGACAAGAGAAATTTACTGTCATTGCAATTTCGGTGTCAATACTATAAAAGTGATTATCCAACGTAAAATCATTGCTAGTAATCCATAAAACTTGGTACGTATAATATCATATTCCAACAACTTGATTCTCTCGCGTACATTGCAATGCCTGCATACATCTGCCGTTCTTTTTTTGGTATCTTCGCTTGGTTGCTTTGGTACGGGTTGGATCCGGACATTTGGATTGCTAGTTAGTGTCTCTCCCCTCGGGGCAGCTACATACCGGTCATTGGTATCTTCTTTGCGTTGAAGCTCTCCAAGATATTCTGCTAGCCTCTCCCAGTTAACTTGCACCATCATCTGAGTCCATATATTCATACAAATGAATTATGCATAAAGCGAAGCAGCATTATCAGAATAGTAAATTAACATCATATACAAAAACATATGTAATTATACATAATCTGCAAATAACCATCTCAAGAAAATGTGTAGTGAAGAAGTTTGCAGATAGTTGTAATGTGTTCTCCAGCCGGTAGTTTTTGTCGTTCATATTCGCAAAACAGTTCATATTCGCAAAACTATACATGAGCCAAATGAAAAATGACCAAGATATGTGATAATGTCCAAAAATAATCAACCAGGTTCTGACACAATGCAATTATGTATGGCAATAGAGTACGCATGCCCTTATATGCAAGTACAGAAGCACCTAGATAAAGGTAAACTGTGGACAATAATGGAAGAGTCAAAATTTGATGAGGCATATTTTATATCCAAAGGTAACAGAAACCAATGTAATTTCCTCACAGGCAAGTGGTGGTCTATGATTGTGAATATGCAAAAGGGAGCTAAACTGAAGCATCGGATGATAATATAAGTATTAACGAACACATGAATCGATAACTTTTATCACTCGTCTTAGCACTGACTGCCATTCCCTTGCAAAATCTTGTCACCACAGTGACCTCACCATCCGTCGAGTAATTGATTCCCTATTAAAAAGTTTTTGACCTCACCATCCGTCGAGTAATTGATTCCCTATTAAAAAGTTTTGACAGAATGTGAATGGATATTCTTCAACGGCGTCAGGTATGACCTACAGTCACTCGGCCCGCATAGCAGGATTTTCTCACCTGACACGATTTCTAAGTTGCACATACATATCACAGACAAATAATCTCCACAGGTCTTAAGTTAAAATTTCAGCATAAATCAGAAATTTGAATGCAGGAAAAAGATCAATCTAAAACTCACAATCCCCCCATATCTGCTCCATTGAAAACTGCATGCTGATTGTTAAAAAGTTGGTTGATTAAAAAGAACTTCATATTGATAAATGACTGTGATACTTCTGCTAAGCATGTATGGTAGTATATAGCAAGACACCTAGAAAAAATGCAAATTTCCTTGAGATAGTTAAATGAGAACTTCACAAAAAAATGAAATGGAAGAATCATTGCAAGACCAACCAACACACCACCAAAGTATGACCGCTTGTGTTACCCACAAGCTCATGAGTTCAAAATGCAAAGAAAGGTTATGCAGATGAATTGGATGATTTGAGTAATAAAACCATAAAGACCAATATATCATATGATAAATTCATGGAAAAATGGCGCCAGAACAATTGCTAATTATGAAAACCAGTCCATGAGAACCAATTTGGCATCTTGTTAAAGCACCGACTTCCTTGCTGGACAACTTTGAGACTGAAGTACATTAATGATGTTGTCTGGAGTGAACTGTATGACTGAGAATATCGTCATTAACGAGGTAAATTCTACAAAGTTGCATACATTTAACATTTACTTTCAAGCTCACATCAATTGTGACAAGGTGATCAAACTGGATTAGGACAAATTAAGGATTGACAAGTCACTTTCTTCCAGAACAACAACAATCAAATAGAAACTATATTTTTAAAAGAAGAGAAACAAAAGCATGCATCTTTGGCCATATATATCATCCACGAGTACATTATCAAAAATAACTTAAACCTATATGCAGTTCACTTTCCCCAACACAAAATTGGCATGCCTGACTTGGGATAAGAAAAGTGCATCCATCTTATTTCAGTCAACACTTATAAAAGTGCATCCTTTAATCACCTCAAAAATATGTGCAGAATGAAGTACGTGACACCCCCTTTTGACAGGTGCTAATCACTTTATACATTGTTACTAGGTTATTTTGTATGTTCAGAACAACCCAACCCAAGTTGTTGTTTTACAAAAAACAAGCACAAAGGCATGTGTAACTGTGCCTCCATATCTGAAGTTTGAAGGATTGCCATTCTCTAACAGATTGCCATGGTCAGTGGTAGAACCATGGCTTTGATTTGGTTTGGTGGGGGCCTCCATGTCTGAAGTTTGAAGGATTGCCACTCTCTAACAGATTGCCATGGTCAGTGGTGGAACCATACCTTTGATTTGGTTTGGTGGGGTCACCGTACATATATATTTCTGTGGGACCTAACACACACACATGAAAATTTTCATGCATGCATGCATACATATAGGAAAATTTTCAATTGCAAACATTTCACACGGAAATTGCCGAGCGAAAATGTTTTAATTTTTAATTTTTAATTTTATTTCAAAAAAAATTTCCGCATTCACTTCATGTTGTTATACACCCCTAAAAACAATGGTTGAAAAATAATATGATTTGGCCTTCAATCAAGGCATTACAAAAAGCTTTATTGTTCTGAAACCGTTAAATTTTGTAATTGGTTGATCGGTGCTCAAATCCTCCCAAGGTTTACCCATTATTTTCCCTGGAGTATATAATTGTATGGATTAAAAATCAAAAACAATTCTTAAAAAATTCTTAAAAAATTAAAAATGTGTTCGCACGCGCATCCGAAAACTTCTATATATATAGACAAATTTTCAACTGCAAACATTTCGCACGGAATTTTTCGTGCTAAAATGTTTTTATTTTTTTGACACTTTTTTTCAAATTTTTTTCCACATTCACTTCATGTTGTTATACAGCCCTTAAAATGATAGTTGAAAATTAATGTGATTTGGCCTTCGCTCAAGGTGTTACAAAAAGTTGTGTTGTTCTGAAAACGTTAAAGTTTGTAACGGGTGGATCGGTGCTCAAAGCCCTATATGGTTCACACATTATTTTCTATGTGGTATATAATTGTATGGATTAAACATAAAAAAATTAAAAAAATTCTTTAAAAAAATAAATTTATTTTCGCACGGGCTTTCGCACCATTCCTTTTGCACCAGAATAGTACTATATATAGTAATATTCTTGTGCGAAGAACCATGTTTTTTTCACCGTGCAAAAAACCATGTTTTTCGCACTGTGGGAAAACATTTATAACTTTTTTAGAATTTTTTGCAAATTTTTTATGTTTATTTAATTCGTACAATTAATTACCACAGGGAAAATAATAGGTGAACCCCAGGGGGGTTAAGCACCGATCAACCCGTTACAAAATTTAACGGTCGCAGAACAATAGAACTTTTTGTAATACATTGATCGAAGGCCAAATCACATTATATTTTAATCATTATTTTTAGGGTATATAACATGAAATGAAGGATGAAATTTTTTTTGAAAAAACATTTCAAAAAAATAAAAATGTTTTCGTTCCGTGTGAAAAGTTCTCATTTGAAAATTTGTCAACACACACACATACATTTGAATATATTTTGTTTTCAAATTTTAACGGGGGGCCATGCCCCCACTCATCTCAAGTAGGTCCGCCACTAGCCATGGTAAGACACTAGTATCCATGTAGCGTAAAATAATTCCAACCATATGTTGATTGTATATCCAAAGGTTGTTCGTAGGTGCTAATTTAACATCAAACAATTTTCCATCTCAAATAACATTCCTTCTTTTTTAAATTGGATATTTTCTTTTTCCTTTATGTGTGTGCGGCATGCATGTTAAAAGTTCAGAATTCAGAAGAGAATGATGGTTTATATTAAGTTAAACGTGACACACCCGAAACCTACACATAGATTCCACCTGTCGGTGTCACGATCGCCAGGCGTGGTATGGCCCCTAGGTTTCAATTCCGGGCTCAATCCGCAAACGGACGGTGTCAAGTTGTAGTATAAATGATATTGAATCTCACAGGGACGGTGATAGTGTATATGGGTTCTCAGTTTACTTCTAAATCTCGAAGTGAGATAGCTATCTGGTTGAAGGAGTTGATTGTGGTGTTGTTGTTTTACTAATAAAAAAGGAATATGGGCATTAGGGATCACCGCTAAGATCTTCGGGGATCGATGTTGGAATAGAATCCTTACGTTGCATTAGGGTTAGGTGATTAATCTCCTAATTCGTACCACTCTCGTGGGTTAGAATTGTGAGATATTTCGGTAGCTCTCATTGACGCAATGGCGGTAGCCGTCAACGCGGCGGTATAGTTCGTCGATGGATCCCCTCAAGCGTGAGCCGGGCATGGTCACAAGCCTTGGTTGGATCCACCGATTTCGCTATTCGAATCCCAGAGATACCCCTTAAGCACATCAATTCCACAGACCGTGGGCATGATCTCAGTACGGGTTATCTAGGAATTCGGTAGGATCGATCGAAATACTTCCATAAACCCCTAATTCAATGTAGAGATTCAGATCTACATCTTCCCCCTAGGATCTTAGGGCTAGCCCATCAACACTAGAAAGATCTACTCACACATGACAATATTCACGAATAAAAACACCATTTTTAGAGACGCAAAACATCATAGCAATCGGTAGAATAAAGATCAGAAACTTACAGGGCGAATAACGGATCTCAAGAGAAACTCAGATTCCAAAACGCAAGAAAATAGCCAACAAGCTTCAATAGAATTCGATCCAAATAGTATTCAGAAATTTAATCTAAATCCTAACAATTATTCTCCAAAATTTTCGCTCTCCAAAAACCTATTCAAAATTCTCGAGAATGAATCCCCCCAAATCGACGCCCAGCTGCCAGACTTCACTGCTCAGATCGCGCAACGGCCGCATCAAAATGTTTCCAAAAATAGCCCTGGCATTGTCGACCGAGTAGGCTACTCGGTCGAGCAATGCGGTGCTCGTTCGGTTGCTCGGTCCGAGCAACTGCACTGCTCGACCGAGCACGACAGGGAATCGAAAACCTTCAAAATCATCACTCTGCCTGCACGAGCCGAGTCAGCTTAGCTCGGTCCGAGCAGAGGCTGACTCGGTCACTGAAGATCTGCTCAGGCCGTGCGCTGGAATTGCTTCAGCCTTGAAATTTGACGCTACTCGACCGAGCAGATGAATTGCTCGGTCCGAGTGATCCCCGTATCAGCTCCTTTTCCTCATTTGAATCTGCTCGGTCCGAGCATCTGTGCTGCTCGACCGAGCAATCTGGGAAGTCATCTCCAAGAGCTGCTGAGCTGCTCTCTCCTCTCCTCTTGCTCTATCGCTTCTCCAATGGCTCCAAAAGTATGGCAAACTCCTACGGGGCTTCACCAATGAGCTCACGGGCATGTCGGATGTGTCCATACCCAAGTGGGGTCCCAAATCGCTCCAAAATCCCTGAAAACTCATAAAACACTACGAAACTCGAATATAACGTCAGAAACGCGATATCGTAGTAAAATATGGGATTTGGATGCGAAAGTGGCATGGGATGCAATGAAATGATGATATGAAAATAGTGGAAAATAGGGACACATCAAAACGGCATTAAGAACCTACATACATAAAACTGCCAACTACCACAGTAATACTACTTACCTTCAATTGAAGATGACAAGACAAATAATTTAGTTAAACAATGTATGCCAAGAAATAGTTCCATTTTGTCGTTTTGAAGTTGGATGCAAGATCAAGTTTTTGTAACCTAGACCTCCATTTCACATGTTGCTTGCCAATCAACATAGAATAAGTACAATGTGGCGGAAATATAATGCAAAACCTTTTAAACCACCAACTCCTCTATTTAGCTAAATCGAACAGACTGAAATGGGAAAGAAAAGGCATTTAGACCGGCACCAATTTTAGCTATTTGGTTGGGATCATGCCAGATCAAGTCATTAAACCAGCATTATTACATTAGTAAAGATATGACAAAAGGTATTGAGCTAAATTTTCACAGTTCCATCATATTATCTCGCAATACAAATCATTTAGATGGTAATGGTCATATCTTACAAAATCTTTGCTGAAAAAACGATTGGTGTTTTCTAGGTTTCTCATTCATACCATTTACTGCTAAGCTGCTCAGATTTCCTCCCCGGTGGCAATCTACCTTGGGGAATTGGCAACTTTCTCATATAAATTTCAATGACTGACAGAAGTTATGCTAGTATTACACTTTAACTGTGACCTACCTACATCTTATTTAAGCTTGTATTCGACAAAAATCTTGCTTTTTTCCTGCCACTGCAATCATGATATCCACCAACCTCGTCATTTTATTGTAAGTAACCCAAACCCATTAAAAAATTTCCCCAGGTTCAATCCATACATTTGCTTACCTGTGAATTTAGACATTCAGAACTTCGCGCAGCGATTTCATTTTAACCGCACCTTGTCTTTCAACCTTCTTCGATAAGGTGAATATTTCCAAGAGATTACGAACAAGCCAGCTTGACCATAACTTCTTTGAAACTTCTTTGACTGTCAATGCATACATCAAACATCCAATCTATATAGCGATCAGCTAATTTTATAGCAAAGCTTTTGAACAGAGATTTGTCCAAGACAAAATAACTTTAAATCTTCAGAGTCCAGTAAGTTCTAAAGAATCAATTGATTCATGGTCAAATCCCTCAGCGATGCATTTTATTCCAATTTTGATTAAGTGGGGGATCAAATGGTATAGTTCTTTTGTTGGTAGCGTAGAGGATTACAAATATGACTATTGCTTTCCAATTAGCTGTTTTTTCATTAATTGTGACTTCATCAATCTTATGATTAGTGTACATGTTGTATTTGCTTCTTCCGATGGTTGGTCAAGTAATAAAAATGTTGTATTTTCCGGTACATCATTATGGTTTGGATTAGTCTTTCTGGTAGCTATCCTTAATTCTTATCTCTTGAACTTCTTTGGTATGTTCAAGTTAGTTACTCAGGACATAAAGCATTTTTCTAAATAACAGGTGGTGAGCAGTGGCCAGAAATAAAGGTGCCAATAAATTGGTGTAAGTATCCCTATTCTAAATGTCCCTGACATTTCCAACATGGTAGCCAAAATATCGGTAATTTTTCCTACCACTACATACCTTGAACTTTCAAATGCTATCACCGACATTTCGGGCATGAGCAAATATGCCAGCCATAAGTCCAACCGCAAGCCCGAATATGATAGCCAAAATTTAACCTAACAAAGTCATCATTTTTTATTAACCTATTATCCATATCAGTTAGTTGTTATGAATATGTCATTTAATACAGCGTATCACGGTAAATGTACTTTAAGCATGTTTTACGAGTTCATACCATTTATGTATGTGTGTGTACAAATTTCCAAGTAAGGCCAGGCCACACCAAGCACTTGGTGAGGCAGGTCTAAAAAAACTTGAAAAGAATTTTTTTTTTAAAATTTTTTCTATAGATATGATCTATGTTCTAAAACTTCAATATATAAAATTTGAGCAGAATCTGATACCTTTGACCCTCGATCAAGTCATTGCAAAAAAGATATATTTAACGGTTTCGTAATAATAGAACTTTTGCAATGACTTGATCGATGATCAAATCTCCTATGGTTCATCATAAATTCAATTTCATGAGGTTTTAGAATGTGTCAACAAATCCAACGGAACAGATTTTTTAAAAAATGAAAACTATATATGATTTTTAGTTGATCGCACCAAGTGTTTAGTGAAGCTTGGACGTTCTAGAAAATCCCTTGTATAGACATATTTTCATTTTAAAAAATCCCTCTTATATATAGGAAAATGGTCATGTGGACGTGGATAGCTAACTTATCCGTGCCAACCCACTTAAAACCCCATTAAGGCCGGTTAATTTTGCATTTTTTCCTTGTATCGTTATACATATCATGGATGATCATCACACTAAAAAATCAAGTGAATCCAATGTTACTTGACCCTCGATTTAAACGTTGCAAATTCAACGGTTTCAGAAGAATAGAACTTTTCGCAAAAGTGTGGTTCGAGGATTAAATACTCCTAGGGTTTACCCATATTTGGGGTTTTGGTGTTTTAGAATGTGTACAACACTAAAACTTTTTTCGAAATTAATAAGCATTAATGTTGTTTTAAGTGGGTGTTCACAACTAAGTTAACTATGCACGTCTAAAGGGCCATTTTCCTTCATATATATGTCTGTATCATAGTTTTAGGTTTCGGCCGAAACCAGCAGGTATCGGCCGTTTCGGATCGGTATCGGAGGGGACCGGTCCGAAACCACACTTCAATTCTCAGTATCGGCCGTATCGGTCATGGTATCGGCCGTATCGGCCGTATCGGCTGTGGTATTGGCCGTATCGGTCGTGGTATCGGCCGTATCGGCCGGGTTTCGTCCAGTATCGTCCGATACTGGCCGAAACTTGGTTGATACCCAGCTAAAACTTTAAAAAATGAAAACCAGAAGGATGACGAGGAAAGCAGCATCACCAAAATCCAAAAAAAGAAGAAAAAAATGAAGAGGAAGATGAGGGAAAAGATCGAGAGAGAGACTTACCTCATGGTCGCCCGCCTCCCGCCGCATCCCCGAAAAAGCCCGCCTCCTGCTACTCATCTCACACATTTTGCTATACATATTTCATTTATTTACAAGTTTGCCACTCTCTTTACCATTTTAATGGCAACCTTGTAAATAAATGCAATATGTTTAACAAAATGTGTGATGTGTCTAGCAATTTATTTTTAAAATTAGGCAAACTTGTAAATAAATGCAATATGTTTAGCAAAATGTGTAATGTGAGTAGCAGTAAGTGAAAATTATTTCTGGTTATAGATAAATGTGAGTACGCCAGTATTTAAAAATACCGATACGGACAAACCGAAAATCACTTCCGATACCACCGAAATGGACGAAACCGATACCGAAACCTAAATTTTCGAGAGACCGATACCGAGACCGAAATCGAGACCTCAAACCTTGGTCTGTAAGTAGCCATGCACATGCATAAAAACCATATTTTCCCTTATTTTTTGAAAAAAAATTGATATACGCATTCTAAAATCCAAAACCACAAATATGGATGAACACTAGGGGCATTTAACCTCGATCCACTAATTGAAACTATTGTTCTAAAACCATTGAATTTGTAATTGTTAGAATGATGATCAAATAGCATTGGATTCACTTGATTTTTTGGTGTGATGATCATCCATGAGGTGTATAACCATATAAAAATTTCAAAAAATGAAAAATGGGTTTTTGTACACATGCACGGCTAACATACATATAAGATGTTTTGAAGTATCCAAAATGATACCCTAATATTTGACAAATATCCACGATATATCTCCGATATCTGTCAGAATCATCCGATGTATTTTTCAAGCCGATATGAGTCAACTATCCGATATTTAGAACGCTAGTAAGTATTGAAGAACGTTTGTTGAGAAACAGATCAACACGAGTCCTTAACTAAATTGATTTGAGTCCTTAACTAAATTGATTTTGCAACGATATGTATAATAGAGTCTTGGATATCCTCTTCTATTTTTATTTGCAGGTTGCCAGTTTCTAATAGGGCAATCCATTTGCAGTTATAATGTCAATCAAGTTTAATGTGTTAGGCATGCAACTGGTGTTGGCCTAATTAGCCAACTAACTAGATCACACTTTAATTTGATGATAACAATCAAGTCTCATTGCTACTAATGCGTTAGTTAAGTGATTGGCTAAAAATCAAGAGGAATAAGAGAGACAATTTGGTAATTTTGTCGTCAAAGTCTTCTAGAAAGTCAAAGTATGGGAGTAGAAGATTCCAAGGCAAAGAGTCCAAGTTCAATGCACAAAAGGATGAAAATATCAAGAAGAATTCAAGTTCACGAAGAATTGATCAAAAGGGCAGATTGATAATTTTGCAACATAGGGTTTCATAAACCATGTATAAATGCCGACTACCCCACGCTTCAACGTGAGGAAATTAAAAGAAAAGAGCCGCACGCAAAAGGAGAGCTAAGACCCCAACGCTCTGCCTTTTCCTTCGTTATCCTCGGGCACAAACACAAAACCAAGAACCCCACGCATGATCTTGCCTTGCTACCGCTCTCAAGCACAGGCCAAGGAACCATAAGCCAGCGCCTGGTCTTCCTCCATCTTCTGCTCGGGCGCAAGCACAAGAAGAAGATACGACCCGGTCTACCATTTAGTGTTGCTCAGGCGCAAGCAAAGCCAGCCGAGACCACCGCCTGTATCCCTCTACCTTTCCTCTTGGGCGCACGTCAACCAAAGTCCCAACCCGCTCGGCATCCGACCTGCATATTTCTCGGGCGCAGGCCATAGAACAGAGAGGCACCGCCCGAAGTATCCTTGATCTACTCTCGGGCACAGGCCAGCAGACCCGAGCTCTGCAGCTCGGTTCTGCTCGGCCTACCGAGCTATTTTCCTTGAGCGTAGGCCAACACCGAGCTAGCAAGAGCTCAATCTTCCAAACTGACTTCCTCTCAGGCACAAGCAGACCAGCGGCCGACCAGCAAAGTTGGTTTTTATGCAGACCATGTGTCAGATCCTTATTGGCGATGAACAGAGATTTTGCAGCAACGCCCCAAACAATTTCAAAGTTGCACTTTCAAGCCCAAAAAATTGCAAGCGCGATATCTTCCACTCCAGAGATCCGATTGACGCATGTTTTCGCTAGCACAATCGCAATCTTACAACCTATGCTACAGTGATATTTATCTGATTTATTACGTCAGTTTTAGATCTGTTAGTTATTATTTTTGTCGTAAGATTGTATTTTTATATAGCTTTATACGAAGGCTATCTTTGGACTTGTATTCATTGAAATGATTGTTGTAACAGTTCGATCACCACCCGTAAGTATGATCAGGTATTTTTTGTAGTTTTAAAAACGGTTAAATACGCATGAAGAGGTCGGAATATAGGCGGGGAGCCAACTCCATTAATATCTGTAATTTGTGTGCTTCTGGTTGCTTGAATCTTATTTTTGTGACATAAACCCTATTCACCCCCCTTGGGGGTTTTCAGCGGAAACATAACAAATAAGAAGATATCTTTCGGTAACCGTGTTACCATCGAAATGTGTTCTCCGTGCAACAATTAGCTTCAATTATCACTTCTGCACAAATTGCACACCCAAACAAACTTCTGGCAGCACACAAAATTACATAGACGACACAAATTGTGGTTGCAAACATTCCTCAGCCTTGATACATCATGTGGCATAGCATTTGACAGCAACGGCCACGTTTACATGTCAAACTTTCTTGATGTGATTACAATTTTAACAATTTGATTATTACAATAAAAAGAATATTAACAAAGAACAATAAGAAAAAAATGACTGACCACAAAAATCAGGCACACGTGGTAATAACTTCAGCATTACAAGGAGAGGTACCACTAACCACATGGGCTTTTTAGCCTCAACCAAAACTCAGGTAGATAGTAACGAACATTATCACATCAGATGACTAATTTATATAATTTCTCTCCAATTTATATAATTTCGGAGAGAGAAGAAATAACTAAATTTGAAAAATATCATAGCTGGCAACAGAACTTGTTCGATGGACAATCGAGCTTATTTATGTGACAACTTAATTACACAGATCACAAATGCTATGCTACTCCATGAGGAGTGGCAATTTTCAGCCCGGCCCGATAGCCCAGAACGGGCTCAGCACGACAAGATCGTGCCTGAGCTGCTGATTTTGGCTGAAATACTTATTGGACCGTGCCGGCCCAGCCCAGTTCCTTATTATGACGGGCCCGGGTTGAGCTATTTGGCCCACTGGGCGGCCCAGTCCGACCCGAAAATTAGAAAGAAATATGTATTAGTACCTTTTTGTGGTTATATTGTCTACAAAAACTCTGCTTTCCGAAGCGTTTGCTTAATACATCTCGTCGTCTCATATCTGCCTAAAACAGAAGTTTTTTCCCCTTTGTTTTGAAGTTAATAAAACTTCTCATGTTGATGATCGCCTAGAATTGGAATACACATGGAGCACGCACGGCTATTGGCGGTGATATAACCTGTGACCTCATCAGAATCTTACATTTCAAACTGAAATAGGGCATCTTCGACCTGAATTTGGAGAACAAGATTCTGTCTGTACATTAGGCATACACACTAACTTCTCTACATCAATCTAGCTTTTGTGTCGGTCAGTGGATTCACACATTGACACCATTGCATGAGTAATGAAGAGGCTCTACAGATATGAACAATCAAAATGCATGGCAGACCGCTAGAACAAGTTGAGAATATATAACTTAAGGTTAAAAGCTAGTCGGATTTTAGTCAATGGTTGCGGTGGTTTGCAGCCTTGTCAGCAGTAAAAGAAACGGAAAGAATGTGTATTGGCAAGAGGAACAAATTTCAAATCGTTCTTGTGTTATGCCGCGCTCATCTCTACAGTTATCAGAAAACTGACATTGAAATGTATTGAAGGTAAATTCAGTAGAATGTTAAAGTTAATAGATGTATGGTATCATCACTTGTTATCGATTTGACAACTATGTATTTCTTTCTAATCTTCGGGCCATCGGGCCGGTCGGGTGGCCC
The DNA here is from genome assembly GCA_030789695.1 of Scilla litardierei. NCBI lineage: Eukaryota > Viridiplantae > Streptophyta > Magnoliopsida > Asparagales > Asparagaceae > Scilla > Scilla litardierei. The sequence goes on from CM061131.1 coordinate 104,451,821, forward strand.
GTATTACTACCAGGCCACCTCTTAAAGGCTCGAATTCTTATTGGACCGGGCCAGACCGGCCCGATAAGACCGGGCCGGGCCAGAATTGCCATCCCTACACGACACCTCCCTCCGTGACACCTGTTGGACACTAGGGATCCATTTGGAATCTCGTAAGAGTACGTATACCCAAAGTTTTGGTATAACGCCTTATGCCTCCAAGGTATAATATTTATTCAGTATAAACTGTCATGGTGACATTTAGTACCGAGTAGGGTTTAGTTATATCATTTTGAATATTAGAGTGATAATGGGAATAATAAGAGTCGCAAATGTTGGTATATGCTTATTCTTGGGCCCATTAGGAATTTCTTATACCCAAAATTTTGGTTAAAAGATGACTTTTGCTTACAAAAGTCATAAAGCAATATCAAGTGAATTCCAAGATGTTTGGCATGTATACGAAGAACAAAAATGTTCATACTCGCTTAATCCATCCTTATTCTACATTCCAAACAAGATACAGCTTCCAGCCTTCCATATGACATTTCATACTACATACATCCCTTTTGGAATCCAATCATGCACAAGTGTAAATGAAGGTTTAAAAAATTGAATTCTATCAATAATTTTTTATCATGTCATCTTGCATTTAAAATTCTTCCACTTGAACCCCCTAACATGACCTTGCAGCATTCTGATCACCCACACGACCTTTTTGCCTAAACACATCATTCAAGTTGTCAACCTAAAATGGCAATTACGAGGATCTCCAGAGCCCACCCATGTAGTAGTTTAGTATAACACGCAATGCGGCATTTAGAACCATAATTTCCATCCCTCCAGTTAATTGCCACTAAATTACATCAACTAGCTTAGTAAATTTCTTGCTTCCAATCACGTGGATCTCTACTTCCATCATGGTTGGATAAAAATGCAATAGATTACATATTAAAATGATACAACAATGTAATACGCAGCAATGAACTATTAGTACATAGATTGAAGAACTCAAATTGGTTTGGAAGACTTGGATACAATCACTTTCGGAAAGAATTACTCAGACTTGCGGAAATTGAGACCAAATCACCGACAATCACTAAAGTATTTTATGAAAATGAGAAACAAAAGGGATTTGTGTTAGGGTTAGGGACCTTGGTTTCGGGGCGACCGGTCTTGCCGTGATGGGCCTCGAGCTGGTCCTTGCGGGAGCTGGTGACCTGCGTGCCACGGGAGCCGCTGACCACCGGCGCGACGCCGCAGACGGTGGCGAAGGCGATGAAGAAGGTCCGGGAGCCACGTGCCTTGCGCACCATCCACCGCCATGCCTCGCTCTTCTACCACAGCAGCGACATCACCAATTAGAGAAGTAAATTCTTGATTGTACCGATCCCGCCTCCCTCTGTGTGATTCTCTCTCCGACGATCTCTTAAACCCCGGTCGCCGATAAACAGCACTCATCACACTTAATCCTTTTAATAAAGAAACTGAGAAAAAGAAAGAGATTCACCCTCCCACTGACCTCTATCCGACGACCACTTCATACTTCGATGTGAACTGAACTAGGCGTAGCTGCCTACCTATAAGGTCAAGGAGCATCAATTTTTCTATCCGGTGTATCAAAAAAAAAAAAGGCTGGCATTTTGCAATTACTTCATATAATTCATATTCTACAGCACCATTAGGACTCCTTTTCCGAGCAACTGATCTAGGATAATTCATACGTCTTTTGTTTGACAAATACCGTTCCATTCTAAACATTATTTTATTACCATCATTATTTTATTACTCATACCGATTAACTTACAGTGTCATCCCAGATCAAAAAGTAATTGCTATGCGCACATTCCGTTTTACTAAGCGCGTACAACTATCAACAAGTTTGTCATTTAATTTTTAAACCGCTTCAATTCTTTCGCATGGTAACGGTTATGCGTGCTGAGTAAAACGGTACTCACGGTTGTAAAAACCGACAAAGTGCACAGCTACTCCCAATGGCCAGTTCTGATGCCATTGGTGTCATGGTAGACAGAGAGTCCAACAAGGACAATGTCGCTGACGACGATCCAGACCTTCTTGTGCATCTTACCTCGGATGTGACAAAGACGCTTCGTGCCGTCTATGCACATCGCCTCGCAGCGGCCTTTGCCGAGCATTCGGAGCACCTGAGCGTACTCCTGACCGCCTTCCTTGAAGACGATCTCACGATTCTCGTTGTCCGCCTCATTCTTACCTCTTGTGCGGTTGAACTCCCTTTCCTTTGTTCTTTGGCATCTTCGAATTTGACTTCTAGAGTTACGGTTTTCTGGTTTCTTTTTCTGGTTTTTTTTTTGGGTTTCTTTGTAAAGGCCTTGTTTGATTTGGGAACGACAAAGGCGAGAGAGGAGCAAGTGAGCAAAATAGTGATTGTTTCCGACGAACTCCCCGTCGACGATGAAGCAATTCGTTATGCGCACTGGGCAAAACTGCGGTTGTGCGTGCTGAGCAAAACCTCGGCGGCTGTGGGGTTTTACTCACCGCGCCCAACCAGGTGTATTTTCACTATTTCCGAAAGGTAAATAATCGGAATCTCGGCCGTGCGCATGAGTAAAACGGTATGTGCGCGTAGCAACTCCTAATCATCACTACTTGCGTATAAGAGCAAGGTGCGCAGCTGGCTCGTTGAAGAGTTTGAAGGTAGCCCGAAAGCAGGCTGATTTGCATTTGCACATGAGAAGATGATTAGCCTGAATGGGAATAACCTATGCATTCGGAAGGAAATTAAGTTGGTGTCAAATAAGTAGTTGATGCAATTGCGCAAATGAAGAAGCATGCTTGCTGGGCTTGGCAAGAAATACTTCACTGAAGGCAGCACATCGCCGACGAAATGCATAAAGCACCTTCAAAATACTAGATGCATTGGATCTGCTATTTGTTTCACCTTGGAACTTTTGGATTAATGAAGTTGAGGATGGAGAGAGGCATGGCTTGCCAACCCGAATCTGTATCCACGTCGATCAGAGAAACTTGACTTGAGCTCGTAACTGAGGTGAATACGCTAGTTGGGACGAGCGCGGATTGTTACTCCTCGTTTAGCCCACCTAAGACGACTGCACTGTCCTACAACGTCACGTCAAGGGGCCGAGTCTGGGGCTCGATCATATCCCCTACAATGCTAAAGTCAACCAAGGTAAATGTAAACCTGATATAACTATGATCAATTTGTTGAGAGACTGATCTATAATTTCTCGAGCTATAATGGAGGTAATGGGTGAATAGATGAGCTCAGTGAGAGAGCTATCCGGGTATACAGGCTGAACGGACGAGCTCTGTGGTTGAACTGTTCGAGCGTTAGATGTGAGAATTTGACCTTACCTTTTATGGTTGACAATGGTGTACTTATAGTGGTATCATTAGGAGTAGAGAATTGCTGCATACACCGCTACACATAGGGGTGTGTGTTATGATTACATGCCAAAAATGGTAAAACTAAAGAGAGCTGAAGTAAATAATGATTAAATGATGTGATAGTTTTCTATCTTTGGCATTAATCATTGCATGCACCCCCAAGGATGCATATAGTCTCCACCTTAGGAGTAAACTAGCAATTTAGAACTGATGTGATGGTTCTGATTGTTGGAATTAATGGCTCACTTGGCCATTTGTTCACTCCCACTCTCTTGTTTAGTCCCACATTGGATAGGCCAACACCCTTGAGTGGCTATATAATAGGATTCTCTCCTATGGGCTATTGGACTTGTTAATGGGCTAGAAATTGGGGGTAGCTCGCGTGCACATGAGCCCAAGCAAGGGGTCGAGCCCAATCCGGGTTGGGCCAAATGGAAAATCTGGGCGACGGATCCGGAAACCCTTAGCGTGTGTGCGCTGGCGTCGTGCCTGCGCGGGGGGGGGGGGGGGGGGGGGGGGGGGGGGGGGTTCACGGGTGCGCGCGCGGAGTGCCCGAGTTTTGACTCGTATTTTTTAGCCCATTTTACTTTTTTGAATTCAATAGGCCCAGTACGTTTTATTCATTAAATTGGCCAGTACGTTTTTGTGATGACCCGTATTCAGCAATACCAATTTTCTACGTATTTTCTTAATATAATATTTTATAATGGTTTGTTAGGAGTTGAACATCAAGATAGTTTATAGATCATTTATAAAAAATGTTTTGTGGAACCAATATAGTTATAGCCTATTTTAGAGTATACGAGTACCATCCTAAATCCCAAAATGATTTTTATAATTATTTAAACTCAATTTTAACATTATAGCCGTAACAATTATTTTTCTAAGTAAACGTTTTCAAAATGATTTCAAACTTCTACAGTGTCACTCTAAGATCATTTAGAGCCTCCCACATTAATTTCGTAATTTTCCGAAGTCGGATCAATAGAGAACCCGCAAACCCGCTTCCTAAATGTTTTGGCCCAAAACACGTATTTCCGTAGTCCAAACTACGAAATAGATCTCGTAGTCACGATCCTCGTGACGATACGAACCCGTGGCTATATTTTCGTAATTTTTCGGAGTCGTTTAACCCGAGGGGCAAAATTGTAATTTCACCAATTGTTTTCACTAATTACCGTTTTACATTACCCTAATTACCATGTTAATTACCTAGTTAAACCCTTAAACCGTCGGCAACCTCACACGTTTTATAAAAGAAGTTTAGTCTAATTTGTGCACTCTTTTGTCAAAAAGCCAAAACTTTGCATTAATTCTATTGACTAAATCTTTAATGCAATCTTATTAATTAATTGATTCTTAAGCCTATTTAAACCCATTACTTCTCTTCACAAAAACCCACTCCCAGGCAAACTCACCCACGAATCTCTCCCGCCCTCGTCTTCAACCTCTCTCCCCGCTCCCGCTCTCCCCGCCGGCGAACTCGCCCGCCACCGCTGCCAAGGCCGCCGCTCCCCCCACGCCTCCGACCAAAGCCCGCCGCCGCCGCTCCACCGCCTCACCGGAGCATCGCCCGAACGCCGGCGAACCCCCGAGCCCGCCACCGCCGCCCCTCTCTCCCCACGCCTCCGCCCAGCACCGCTCTCCGACCACCGCCCCCGTCTCGCCACCCCCGCCGCGACGCCGCCGACCCCGACCCCCGACACCGCCGCCGCCGCCGGCGAACTCGAAGATCTCCCCGCCGAACCCCTCAGCTGTCGACAGCAGCGTAAGAAGAACGAAGGGCACACTTGTAAATATTGCGAACTTTCGTAATATTCGATTTTTAATTAATTAATATTAGGGTTTAAGGGTTATAAATCCATAACTAATTATACAGGGGCCAGAAAAATGAGTGACTAGTCCCAGAAAATCAGAAACGTCGAAACGAATCCATTGGCGCTAGTTTCGTCGCGATCAGGCAAGTATATTTCTCACAGTAAATTTTTAAAGGCAAAACTTAAATAAGTTAAAATCCTTTTAAAATTCGTAGCTTGCAATTTTTACATATACCGCTGTACGATAAAAATATATGTTACAGTACTTGTAAATACGATCGTTTTGACATCTTGTTTACAGAATTCCGACGTACGGTTTGTCCGGAATAAATCTTTGAAGATATGTTGTAATGATAAATTCTTGTTTTAAAAATCCTTTTAAAATTCGTAGCTTGCAATTTTTACACATACCGCTGTACGATAAAAATATATGTTACAGTACTAGTGAATACGATCATTTTGACACCTTGTTTGAAGAATTCTGATGTACGGTTTGCTCTAAACAATTCTTTGAACATATGTTTTAAAAATCATTTCTTGATTTAAAATTGCTTTTTGGCTATTTAAAATTGTTTAAAATTGTTTAAAAATCTTGAAAAATAACTACTAATCTTAGAAAATATTTTAAGCTAATTTAAACTCATTTTCTTAGTTAAAATCATATCTTAACCGTTCTTTCATCTAATTAAGTGAATTTTTATGTTTTCATTTAATTGCTGAATCAAGTCGTGAAGTTGTGAACTTTGGTGAAACTGTTGTACGGACTACTGAAACACTGAGATTGAATTGACTGAATGGAAGATGGAACTTCAACAATATTGAATGGAAGATGGAACTTTAATAATATAGAATGGAAGATGGAATTTCAATAATAGACAGATAGTACACGTTCTTTTGACCGACACTAGACTTGACCTGGGATTGGGGTAGTCTATGATCACAAGTGTTACAGAATGACTGGATGCGCCATACTAAATTACCTCCAACACATTACGGGGGTTAGATCCTTGACCGTTGCCATATCGGAACGGTGGGTAAGCCTCGGAGTTGCTACCGTCGCAGGCTGCATGTTGGTTATCTCTAGTACTCTTGGCCATGGACTTATCACTAGGATAGACTGGTTTTTGATTAATTGTTCTAACATCTTTTCTGCAGGTTGCTATAGTATTATCATTGAATTGTTAAATTGTCACAGGTTACCGATGGCTTTGAAAATTGCAATTGAATATTGAATTGTTGCAGGTTGCTAGCAGTATCGCCAATTGCTATTAGATTATTAAATTGTTGCAGGTTACAAATGGTTGCGAACATTTAACTGCTTTAACTGCTTTACACCGCTATAACTCTTTTATACTTATCTTATTACTTGTGTTTTCAGTTTTTAATTTAAATGTCTAACATTTTGGTTTTGAGAATATCTTGCCGAGTATACCTCGCTGACGGACATTTCATTTTGTTGTTTTTACGAAATGTCCGTCAGGTACCGACAGTGAGTTCGTTGAAGTCTTTGCTGCAGGAACCGAGCCAGAGCTCGAAGGCTACGTGGAGTATCTACCCACAGAAGACTAGACATTCCCCTTCGCGACTGCACTTTATATATTTGAATAATGTAATTGTTGTACTTGTTGATTGCGGCCATACTAGGCCTATGTTGTACTTTACTTTCAGACGCTTTGGTATTGTAATAATGTCATCTGTACTATTTCTTATAAGCATGCAAGATCCTGCCATATTATTTCACAGACGCTTAGTGTGTTTAAACCAAGGAGGAAGAAAAAAAAAGTACTCCTCTTTGTTTTAAGCACATCGCGGACCCGCTCGCGTACTCGCTCCCGGTAGAATGGGAAGCGGGGCGTGACAGGTTTTAGTGGCGGCCCATGCAGGTCTTGCTTATGCGAATACCTTAAGAAATGGTTTGGATGTCATCGATATCAAAGTATCTAACTAGTATATAATTACCGAACTTACCTTGTGGTTTGTTTTGCAGCATGGCAGGTAGACCCAACACCAGGAACACCAACGGCAACACCGAGAACGACTTCATGGGGATCATCAGAGAGATGTTGGACATCCAGCATCAAATCCTCGAGCGTGAACCTAGAACTGAACGCCGAGGAGAAGCCGGAGTTAAACAATTCCGTGAGATGCGTCCTAAAACGTTCTCTGGGAAGGAAACTCCATTGGAAGCTGAAGAATGGGCACGTAACACTGAAGACAACTTGGCCGCTGCCCGTATCCCCCAGGCAGGATGGGTGGAAATAGACAGGCTCCAACTGACTGATTACGCCCGAACCTGGTGGGACACTGAGGAAAAGCGTATAATGCGACCTATTGCCTGGGCCACATTTCGCGAGCGTTTCGACACAAAGTTTTTCCCTAAAGCAGCAAGAAGGGAACTTCAACAACGTTTCGTCAACTTAAAACAGGAATCAATGACTGTTGACGAGTACGATGCTGAGTTCTCTATGCTGAGTCAATTCGCTCCTCACATGGTGGAGAATACGGAAGATCATGCCTTCCAGTTCCGCCAAGGTCTGAATTACAATATCCAAGCTTCAATGACCTCGGCTGATCTGACCAGCTATGAGAAGATACTGGAGTTTGCCCGCAACCATGAGGCTCTTGACAAACAGCGTAAAGCAGCCCAAGGAAAGCGCCCGATGGAACCACCAAGGAACAATCTTCGACCGGTGCAGACTACTACCTTCAAGAGGCCTACTGCTCCTAACAACTACAGGCCTGTTGCTCCAGCCAACAACCGGACCGCTGCTCCTCCAAACAACAATCGAGCTACTATGGTATGCTTCCACTGCAACCGACCGGGCCATACCAAGAAGGACTGTCGCCAACTGTTGAACCAATGCTTGGCATGTGGATCACCGGAGCACACTGTTAAGGACTGCCCCCAGCGCATCAACAAACCACTTACTACTGGAGCTCCTGGATCAACATCCCGTGGACCACCCTTACCGCCACAGCAGAGGGTTTTCCAACAGGCCCAGCCTAAACGCCAAGCTTTTACCATGACTGCTGAAGAAGCCGAGGCGACTGAACCAGTGATCACAGGTAACATCTAAGACATCCTCCCTTACCTTACTAGATGCTCATAACTTTACTTTAGACTGCTAAGAATACCTTATCGTACTCTAGGTATCGTTTTAGTAGCATCTACACCAGCCTTATCCCTCTTTGATTCTGGAGCATCCCATTGCTTCTTATCACTTAAGTTCGCTACAACACATTCCATTCCTATTGACCCTCTTTCTTGCCGATGGAACATCAACACCGGGAATGGCGTAGTGAAGACTTCCGGTGGCTGTCGATCATGCCCTTTGGTGATATGTGGTCGCGAGCTCTACGCTGACTTCATGATAATCGACATGCCTAACTTTGACGCTGTATTCGGAATGGATTGGTTAGGAACTTTTTACGCTACCATCGATTGTCGTAAAAAGAAGGTAGTGTTCGAAATTCCCAACCATCCAATGTTCGAATTTTCGAGCGGAAGCCATTCGCTTGGACCTATTCAATTCCGGGCCAAGCCTCTGAAGATGATGATGGCCTCTATGCTAGCTGAACCTGAGAAGCCCAGAGTAGTTCGAGAATTCGACGACGTATTTCCTGAAGAAATTTCAGGATTACCACCCGATCGAGCTCTCGAATCCACCATTGACCTGATGCCAGATACTCAGCCTATCTCCAAAGCTCCTTATCGTATGGCACCAGCAGAATTGGAGGAACTTCGTACCCAATTAGACGACCTGTTGCAGAAGGGATTGATACATCCCAGCGTATCTCCCTGGGGTGCACCAGTCCTATTGGTCAAGAAGAAGGACGGCTCAAGAAGGATGTGCGTGGACTACCGAGAGCTGAACAAGGTCACCGTGAAGAACAAATATCCATTGCCGCGCATCGACGACATCTTCGACCAACTTGGTGGATCTCGAGTCTTCTCCAAGCTTGACCTCCGAAGTGGATATCACCAAGTGAAAGTCAAGAAGGACGACATATCCAAGACTGCTTTTCGAACCAAGTATGGACACTACGAATTCGCAGTTATGCCCTTTGGCGTGACCAATGCGCCAGCGGTATTCATGAATCTCATGAACCTCATCTTTTATGAGTTCTTGGATAAATTCGTAGTGATCTTTATTGATGACATTCTGGTCTATTCAAAAAGCGAGGAAGATCATGCTGACCACCTGCGGATCGTATTGAAGACTCTGCGTCATCATCGACTTTACGCCAAGTTCAGCAAATGTGAATTTTGGCTTAACCGCGTTGCCTTTCTGGGGCATGTGGTATCAGGAGATGGTATTTCTGTCGATCCGGAGAAAGTCGCATCTGTTAGAAATTGGCCAACCCCTCGGTCAGTTTCGGACATCCGGAGTTTTCTTGGATTGGCTGGCTACTACCGCCGATTCATCCAGGACTTCTCCAAGATTGCTGAGCCTATGACTCGACTGACGAGGAAGGACGTCAAGTATATTTGGTCCGAGGCTTGTGAACAAGCTTTCGAAGGATTGAAGACGAAGCTAACAACTGCACCAGTTCTGGCTATACCAGACAGAACTGGGGGATTTGAAGTATATTGTGACGCATCTGGCAAAGGTCTCGGATGCGTGCTACATCAACATGGTCATGTTGTGGCGTATGCTTCTCGACAACTGAAGACTCATGAGAAGAATTATCCGACTCATGATCTGGAGCTAGCCGCAGTTATTTTTGCTCTGAAGATCTGGAGACATTTTCTACTGGGCGAGCAAGTGAAGATCTTCACCGACCACAAAAGTCTGAAGTATATCTTCACGCAGAAGGAGCTAAACATGAGACAACGCAGATGGTTGGAACTCATGGCTGACTACGACATCGACCTCCAATATCATCCTGGGAAGGTTAATGTCGTACTAGACGCATTGAGCAGGCTACCAACTGTTATGACACTCACGGCTCAGAAGAGACTACAACTAGAGCTGCGAGAGATGGAGATTGAAATCATTCTACCTGGGATTGAAGCTTCATTGATGAATCTTCAGATTCAATCTACCATCATCGACCGTATCAAAGCCGCTCAAGCTGGAGATGCAAAGTTACGGAAGATCAAGACTCAAGTGGAAGCAAGTCTTCGAACGGATTTTCTTATCCATGAAGACGGATCCTTGAGATATGGCAGCAGAATCTGTGTGCCTTCAGGCGATATCCGAGAAGAACTGATGAATGAAGCACATAGTTCCCCATACTCTGTACATCCTGGTGGCACCAAAATGTACAAAGATCTTCGTCTAAATTTTTGGTGGCATGGAATGAAGAGAAGCATTGCTCGAAGCGTCGCCAAATGTCTAGTATGTCAGCAAGTGAAGGCTGAACATCATCGCGTCGCAGGATTGCTTCAACCGATGCCTATTCCCGAGTGGAAGTGGCAACACATCACCATGGATTTCGTCACTGGACTACCCCGGAGTACAAAGCAGAATGATGCCATCTGGGTGATCGTTGATCGATTAACCAAGTCGGCACATTTCATACCATTCCGAGTAGGACAATCGACTGAATTACTCGCAAAGAAGTACATGGAGGTAACGATTATTTCTATACCTTATAACTTCTTCCTAGTTTATGTCGTAATATGAGCGATGACCGTACAGGAAATCGTGAGATTACACGGAGTCCCAGTGAGCATTGTCTCTGATCGAGACACGAGATTCACATCTCACTTTTGGAAAAGTCTGCAATCAAATCTTGGTACCAGTCTGAGCTTCAGCACTGCGTATCATCCGCAGACAGATGGGCAATCAGAGCGCACCATCCAGATACTCGAAGATATGTTGAGAGCTTGTATGCTTGACTTAAAAGGCTCGTGGGAAGACCACTTGCACTTAGTGGAGTTTTCATACAACAACAGCTACCAAGCAAGTATCGGTATGGCCCCATTTGCAGCACTCTATGGAAGAAAATGTCGTTCTCCATTAAGTTGGGATGACATTGGCGACCGAGAACTTTTGGGTCCAGAGTTGATTGTAGAAGCTGTTGAGGTGGTGCGCACTATCAGAGACAAACTTCGCATTGCACAAGACCGATACAAGCACTGGGCCGATGCGAAGCGTCGTCATCTAGAGTTTCAACCTGGGGATCATGTATTTCTGAAGATATCTCCTAACCGTGGAGTGATCAGATTTGGAAGAAGAGGAAAGCTCAGTCCGAGATTTATCGGCCCTTTCGATATACTGGAGCGAGTTGGAGAAGTAGCTTACCGCCTGGCCCTACCACCTTCACTGGAAGGAGTACATGAAGTATTCCATGTCTCACAGCTGCGTCGTTACATTAGTGATCCTACTCATGTGGTTGACCACTCAGAGATCACAGTACGACCAAATCTTTCTTATGAGCAACAACCAGTGCAGATTTTGGATCGACGTCAGAAGACTCTCAGGAATAGCGTAGTCAATCTCGTTAGAGTGATGTGGCGACATGACTCACCTGGCGAATCCACCTGGGAACGAGAAGATGAAATGCGCGAGAGATATCCATATTTGTTCACCGAATCTTAGTTCTTTGTATCTTATTATATGTATTTTAGTGTGAGAAATTCCGAGGACGGAATTTTTATAAGGTGGGTAGAATGTGATGACCCGTATTCAGCAATACCAATTTTCTACGTATTTTCTTAATTAATAATATTTTATAATGGTTTGTTAGGAGTTGAACATCAAGATAGTTTATAGATCATTTATAAAAAATGTTTTGTGGAACCAATATAGTTATAGCCTATTTTAGAGTATACGAGTACCATCCTAAATCCCAAAATGATTTTTATAATTATTTAAACTCAATTTTAACATTATAGCCGTAACAATTATTTTTCTAAGTAAACGTTTTCAAAATGATTTCAAACTTCTACAGTGTCACTCTAAGATCATTTAGAGCCTCCCACATTAATTTCGTAATTTTCCGAAGTCGGATCAATAGAGAACCCGCAAACCCGCTTCCTAAATGTTTTGGCCCAAAACACGTATTTCCGTAGTCCAAACTACGAAATAGATCTCGTAGTCACGATCCTCGTGACGATACGAACCCGTGGCTATATTTTCGTAATTTTTCGGAGTCGTTTAACCCGAGGGGCAAAATTGTAATTTCACCAATTGTTTTCACTAATTACCGTTTTACATTACCCTAATTACCATGTTAATTACCTAGTTAAACCCTTAAACCGTCGGCAACCTCACACGTTTTATAAAAGAAGTTTAGTCTAATTTGTGCACTCTTTTGTCAAAAAGCCAAAACTTTGCATTAATTCTATTGACTAAATCTTTAATGCAATCTTATTAATTAATTGATTCTTAAGCCTATTTAAACCCATTACTTCTCTTCACAAAAACCCACTCCCAGGCAAACTCACCCACGAATCTCTCCCGCCCTCGTCTTCAACCTCTCTCCCCGCTCCCGCTCTCCCCGCCGGCGAACTCGCCCGCCACCGCTGCCAAGGCCGCCGCTCCCCCCACGCCTCCGACCAAAGCCCGCCGCCGCTGCTCCACCGCCTCACCGGAGCATCGCCCGAACGCCGGCGAACCCCCGAGCCCGCCACCGCCGCCCCTCTCTCCCCACGCCTCCGCCCAGCACCGCTCTCCGACCACCGCCCCCGTCTCGCCACCCCCGCCGCGACGCCGCCGACCCCGACCCCCGACACCGCCGCCGCCGCCGGCGAACTCGAAGATCTCCCCGCCGAACCCCTCAGCTGTCGACAGCAGCGTAAGAAGAACGAAGGGCACACTTGTAAATATTGCGAACTTTCGTAATATTCGATTTTTAATTAATTAATATTAGGGTTTAAGGGTTATAAATCCATAACTAATTATACAGGGGCCAGAAAAATGAGTGACTAGTCCCAGAAAATCAGAAACGTCGAAACGAATCCATTGGCGCTAGTTTCGTCGCGATCAGGCAAGTATATTTCTCACAGTAAATTTTTAAAGGCAAAACTTAAATAAGTTAAAATCCTTTTAAAATTCGTAGCTTGCAATTTTTACATATACCGCTGTACGATAAAAATATATGTTACAGTACTTGTAAATACGATCGTTTTGACATCTTGTTTACAGAATTCCGACGTACGGTTTGTCCGGAATAAATCTTTGAAGATATGTTGTAATGATAAATTCTTGTTTTAAAAATCCTTTTAAAATTCGTAGCTTGCAATTTTTACACATACCGCTGTACGATAAAAATATATGTTACAGTACTAGTGAATACGATCATTTTGACACCTTGTTTGAAGAATTCTGATGTACGGTTTGCTCTAAACAATTCTTTGAACATATGTTTTAAAAATCATTTCTTGATTTAAAATTGCTTTTTGGCTATTTAAAATTGTTTAAAATTGTTTAAAAATCTTGAAAAATAACTACTAATCTTAGAAAATATTTTAAGCTAATTTAAACTCATTTTCTTAGTTAAAATCATATCTTAACCGTTCTTTCATCTAATTAAGTGAATTTTTATGTTTTCATTTAATTGCTGAATCAAGTCGTGAAGTTGTGAACTTTGGTGAAACTGTTGTACGGACTACTGAAACACTGAGATTGAATTGACTGAATGGAAGATGGAACTTCAACAATATTGAATGGAAGATGGAACTTTAATAATATAGAATGGAAGATGGAATTTCAATAATAGACAGATAGTACACGTTCTTTTGACCGACACTAGACTTGACCTGGGATTGGGGTAGTCTATGATCACAAGTGTTACAGAATGACTGGATGCGCCATACTAAATTACCTCCAACACATTACGGGGGTTAGATCCTTGACCGTTGCCATATCGGAACGGTGGGTAAGCCTCGGAGTTGCTACCGTCGCAGGCTGCATGTTGGTTATCTCTAGTACTCTTGGCCATGGACTTATCACTAGGATAGACTGGTTTTTGATTAATTGTTCTAACATCTTTTCTGCAGGTTGCTATAGTATTATCATTGAATTGTTAAATTGTCACAGGTTACCGATGGCTTTGAAAATTGCAATTGAATATTGAATTGTTGCAGGTTGCTAGCAGTATCGCCAATTGCTATTAGATTATTAAATTGTTGCAGGTTACAAATGGTTGCGAACATTTAACTGCTTTAACTGCTTTACACCGCTATAACTCTTTTATACTTATCTTATTACTTGTGTTTTCAGTTTTTAATTTAAATGTCTAACATTTTGGTTTTGAGAATATCTTGCCGAGTATACCTCGCTGACGGACATTTCATTTTGTTGTTTTTACGAAATGTCCGTCAGGTACCGACAGTGAGTTCGTTGAAGTCTTTGCTGCAGGAACCGAGCCAGAGCTCGAAGGCTACGTGGAGTATCTACCCACAGAAGACTAGACATTCCCCTTCGCGACTGCACTTTATATATTTGAATAATGTAATTGTTGTACTTGTTGATTGCGGCCATACTAGGCCTATGTTGTACTTTACTTTCAGACGCTTTGGTATTGTAATAATGTCATCTGTACTATTTCTTATAAGCATGCAAGATCCTGCCATATTATTTCACAGACGCTTAGTGTGTTTAAACCAAGGAGGAAGAAAAAAAAAGTACTCCTCTTTGTTTTAAGCACATCGCGGACCCGCTCGCGTACTCGCTCCCGGTAGAATGGGAAGCGGGGCGTGACAGGTTTTAGTGGCGGCCCATGCAGGTCTTGCTTATGCGAATACCTTAAGAAATGGTTTGGATGTCATCGATATCAAAGTATCTAACTAGTATATAATTACCGAACTTACCTTGTGGTTTGTTTTGCAGCATGGCAGGTAGACCCAACACCAGGAACACCAACGGCAACACCGAGAACGACTTCATGGGGATCATCAGAGAGATGTTGGACATCCAGCATCAAATCCTCGAGCGTGAACCTAGAACTGAACGCCGAGGAGAAGCCGGAGTTAAACAATTCCGTGAGATGCGTCCTAAAACGCTCTCTGGGAAGGAAACTCCATTGGAAGCTGAAGAATGGGCACGTAACACTGAAGACAACTTGGCCGCTGCCCGTATCCCCCAGGCAGGATGGGTGGAAATAGACAGGCTCCAACTGACTGATTACGCCCGAACCTGGTGGGACACTGAGGAAAAGCGTATAATGCGACCTATTGCCTGGGCCACATTTCGCGAGCGTTTCGACACAAAGTTTTTCCCTAAAGCAGCAAGAAGGGAACTTCAACAACGTTTCGTCAACTTAAAACAGGAATCAATGACTGTTGACGAGTACGATGCTGAGTTCTCTATGCTGAGTCAATTCGCTCCTCACATGGTGGAGAATACGGAAGATCATGCCTTCCAGTTCCGCCAAGGTCTGAATTACAATATCCAAGCTTCAATGACCTCGGCTGATCTGACCAGCTATGAGAAGATACTGGAGTTTGCCCGCAACCATGAGGCTCTTGACAAACAGCGTAAAGCAGCCCAAGGAAAGCGCCCGATGGAACCACCAAGGAACAATCTTCGACCGGTGCAGACTACTACCTTCAAGAGGCCTACTGCTCCTAACAACTACAGGCCTGTTGCTCCAGCCAACAACCGGACCGCTGCTCCTCCAAACAACAATCGAGCTACTATGGTATGCTTCCACTGCAACCGACCGGGCCATACCAAGAAGGACTGTCGCCAACTGTTGAACCAATGCTTGGCATGTGGATCACCGGAGCACACTGTTAAGGACTGCCCCCAGCGCATCAACAAACCACTTACTACTGGAGCTCCTGGATCAACATCCCGTGGACCACCCTTACCGCCACAGCAGAGGGTTTTCCAACAGGCCCAGCCTAAACGCCAAGCTTTTACCATGACTGCTGAAGAAGCCGAGGCGACTGAACCAGTGATCACAGGTAACATCTAAGACATCCTCCCTTACCTTACTAGATGCTCATAACTTTACTTTAGACTGCTAAGAATACCTTATCGTACTCTAGGTATCGTTTTAGTAGCATCTACACCAGCCTTATCCCTCTTTGATTCTGGAGCATCCCATTGCTTCTTATCACTTAAGTTCGCTACAACACATTCCATTCCTATTGACCCTCTTTCTTGCCGATGGAACATCAACACCGGGAATGGCGTAGTGAAGACTTCCGGTGGCTGTCGATCATGCCCTTTGGTGATATGTGGTCGCGAGCTCTACGCTGACTTCATGATAATCGACATGCCTAACTTTGACGCTGTATTCGGAATGGATTGGTTAGGAACTTTTTACGCTACCATCGATTGTCGTAAAAAGAAGGTAGTGTTCGAAATTCCCAACCATCCAATGTTCGAATTTTCGAGCGGAAGCCATTCGCTTGGACCTATTCAATTCCGGGCCAAGCCTCTGAAGATGATGATGGCCTCTATGCTAGCTGAACCTGAGAAGCCCAGAGTAGTTCGAGAATTCGACGACGTATTTCCTGAAGAAATTTCAGGATTACCACCCGATCGAGCTCTCGAATCCACCATTGACCTGATGCCAGATACTCAGCCTATCTCCAAAGCTCCTTATCGTATGGCACCAGCAGAATTGGAGGAACTTCGTACCCAATTAGACGACCTGTTGCAGAAGGGATTGATACATCCCAGCGTATCTCCCTGGGGTGCACCAGTCCTATTGGTCAAGAAGAAGGACGGCTCAAGAAGGATGTGCGTGGACTACCGAGAGCTGAACAAGGTCACCGTGAAGAACAAATATCCATTGCCGCGCATCGACGACATCTTCGACCAACTTGGTGGATCTCGAGTCTTCTCCAAGCTTGACCTCCGAAGTGGATATCACCAAGTGAAAGTCAAGAAGGACGACATATCCAAGACTGCTTTTCGAACCAAGTATGGACACTACAAATTCGCAGTTATGCCCTTTGGCGTGACCAATGCGCCAGCGGTATTCATGAATCTCATGAACCTCATCTTTTATGAGTTCTTGGATAAATTCGTAGTGATCTTTATTGATGACATTCTGGTCTATTCAAAAAGCGAGGAAGATCATGCTGACCACCTGCGGATCGTATTGAAGACTCTGCGTCATCATCGACTTTACGCCAAGTTCAGCAAATGTGAATTTTGGCTTAACCGCGTTGCCTTTCTGGGGCATGTGGTATCAGGAGATGGTATTTCTGTCGATCCGGAGAAAGTCGCATCTGTTAGAAATTGGCCAACCCCTCGGTCAGTTTCGGACATCCGGAGTTTTCTTGGATTGGCTGGCTACTACCGCCGATTCATCCAGGACTTCTCCAAGATTGCTGAGCCTATGACTCGACTGACGAGGAAGGACGTCAAGTATATTTGGTCCGAGGCTTGTGAACAAGCTTTCGAAGGATTGAAGACGAAGCTAACAACTGCACCAGTTCTGGCTATACCAGACAGAACTGGGGGATTTGAAGTATATTGTGACGCATCTGGCAAAGGTCTCGGATGCGTGCTACATCAACATGGTCATGTTGTGGCGTATGCTTCTCGACAACTGAAGACTCATGAGAAGAATTATCCGACTCATGATCTGGAGCTAGCCGCAGTTATTTTTGCTCTGAAGATCTGGAGACATTTTCTACTGGGCGAGCAAGTGAAGATCTTCACCGACCACAAAAGTCTGAAGTATATCTTCACGCAGAAGGAGCTAAACATGAGACAACGCAGATGGTTGGAACTCATGGCTGACTACGACATCGACCTCCAATATCATCCTGGGAAGGTTAATGTCGTACTAGACGCATTGAGCAGGCTACCAACTGTTATGACACTCACGGCTCAGAAGAGACTACAACTAGAGCTGCGAGAGATGGAGATTGAAATCATTCTACCTGGGATTGAAGCTTCATTGATGAATCTTCAGATTCAATCTACCATCATCGACCGTATCAAAGCCGCTCAAGCTGGAGATGCAAAGTTACGGAAGATCAAGACTCAAGTGGAAGCAAGTCTTCGAACGGATTTTCTTATCCATGAAGACGGATCCTTGAGATATGGCAGCAGAATCTGTGTGCCTTCAGGCGATATCCGAGAAGAACTGATGAATGAAGCACATAGTTCCCCATACTCTGTACATCCTGGTGGCACCAAAATGTACAAAGATCTTCGTCTAAATTTTTGGTGGCATGGAATGAAGAGAAGCATTGCTCGAAGCGTCGCCAAATGTCTAGTATGTCAGCAAGTGAAGGCTGAACATCATCGCGTCGCAGGATTGCTTCAACCGATGCCTATTCCCGAGTGGAAGTGGCAACACATCACCATGGATTTCGTCACTGGACTACCCCGGAGTACAAAGCAGAATGATGCCATCTGGGTGATCGTTGATCGATTAACCAAGTCGGCACATTTCATACCATTCCGAGTAGGACAATCGACTGAATTACTCGCAAAGAAGTACATGGAGGTAACGATTATTTCTATACCTTATAACTTCTTCCTAGTTTATGTCGTAATATGAGCGATGACCGTACAGGAAATCGTGAGATTACACGGAGTCCCAGTGAGCATTGTCTCTGATCGAGACACGAGATTCACATCTCACTTTTGGAAAAGTCTGCAATCAAATCTTGGTACCAGTCTGAGCTTCAGCACTGCGTATCATCCGCAGACAGATGGGCAATCAGAGCGCACCATCCAGATACTCGAAGATATGTTGAGAGCTTGTATGCTTGACTTAAAAGGCTCGTGGGAAGACCACTTGCACTTAGTGGAGTTTTCATACAACAACAGCTACCAAGCAAGTATCGGTATGGCCCCATTTGCAGCACTCTATGGAAGAAAATGTCGTTCTCCATTAAGTTGGGATGACATTGGCGACCGAGAACTTTTGGGTCCAGAGTTGATTGTAGAAGCTGTTGAGGTGGTGCGCACTATCAGAGACAAACTTCGCATTGCACAAGACCGATACAAGCACTGGGCCGATGCGAAGCGTCGTCATCTAGAGTTTCAACCTGGGGATCATGTATTTCTGAAGATATCTCCTAACCGTGGAGTGATCAGATTTGGAAGAAGAGGAAAGCTCAGTCCGAGATTTATCGGCCCTTTCGATATACTGGAGCGAGTTGGAGAAGTAGCTTACCGCCTGGCCCTACCACCTTCACTGGAAGGAGTACATGAAGTATTCCATGTCTCACAGCTGCGTCGTTACATTAGTGATCCTACTCATGTGGTTGACCACTCAGAGATCACAGTACGACCAAATCTTTCTTATGAGCAACAACCAGTGCAGATTTTGGATCGACGTCAGAAGACTCTCAGGAATAGCGTAGTCAATCTCGTTAGAGTGATGTGGCGACATGACTCACCTGGCGAATCCACCTGGGAACGAGAAGATGAAATGCGCGAGAGATATCCATATTTGTTCACCGAATCTTAGTTCTTTGTATCTTATTATATGTATTTTAGTGTGAGAAATTCCGAGGACGGAATTTTTATAAGGTGGGTAGAATGTGATGACCCGTATTCAGCAATACCAATTTTCTACGTATTTTCTTAATTAATAATATTTTATAATGGTTTGTTAGGAGTTGAACATCAAGATAGTTTATAGATCATTTATAAAAAATGTTTTGTGGAACCAATATAGTTATAGCCTATTTTAGAGTATACGAGTACCATCCTAAATCCCAAAATGATTTTTATAATTATTTAAACTCAATTTTAACATTATAGCCGTAACAATTATTTTTCTAAGTAAACGTTTTCAAAATGATTTCAAACTTCTACAGTGTCACTCTAAGATCATTTAGAGCCTCCCACATTAATTTCGTAATTTTCCGAAGTCGGATCAATAGAGAACCCGCAAACCCGCTTCCTAAATGTTTTGGCCCAAAACACGTATTTCCGTAGTCCAAACTACGAAATAGATCTCGTAGTCACGATCCTCGTGACGATACGAACCCGTGGCTATATTTTCGTAATTTTTCGGAGTCGTTTAACCCGAGGGGCAAAATTGTAATTTCACCAATTGTTTTCACTAATTACCGTTTTACATTACCCTAATTACCATGTTAATTACCTAGTTAAACCCTTAAACCGTCGGCAACCTCACACGTTTTATAAAAGAAGTTTAGTCTAATTTGTGCACTCTTTTGTCAAAAAGCCAAAACTTTGCATTAATTCTATTGACTAAATCTTTAATGCAATCTTATTAATTAATTGATTCTTAAGCCTATTTAAACCCATTACTTCTCTTCACAAAAACCCACTCCCAGGCAAACTCACCCACGAATCTCTCCCGCCCTCGTCTTCAACCTCTCTCCCCGCTCCCGCTCTCCCCGCCGGCGAACTCGCCCGCCACCGCTGCCAAGGCCGCCGCTCCCCCCACGCCTCCGACCAAAGCCCGCCGCCGCTGCTCCACCGCCTCACCGGAGCATCGCCCGAACGCCGGCGAACCCCCGAGCCCGCCACCGCCGCCCCTCTCTCCCCACGCCTCCGCCCAGCACCGCTCTCCGACCACCGCCCCCGTCTCGCCACCCCGCCGCGACGCCGCCGACCCCGACCCCCGACACCGCCGCCGCCGCCGGCGAACTCGAAGATCTCCCCGCCGAACCCCTCAGCTGTCGACAGCAGCGTAAGAAGAACGAAGGGCACACTTGTAAATATTGCGAACTTTCGTAATATTCGATTTTTAATTAATTAATATTAGGGTTTAAGGGTTATAAATCCATAACTAATTATACAGGGGCCAGAAAAATGAGTGACTAGTCCCAGAAAATCAGAAACGTCGAAACGAATCCATTGGCGCTAGTTTCGTCGCGATCAGGCAAGTATATTTCTCACAGTAAATTTTTAAAGGCAAAACTTAAATAAGTTAAAATCCTTTTAAAATTCGTAGCTTGCAATTTTTACATATACCGCTGTACGATAAAAATATATGTTACAGTACTTGTAAATACGATCGTTTTGACATCTTGTTTACAGAATTCCGACGTACGGTTTGTCCGGAATAAATCTTTGAAGATATGTTGTAATGATAAATTCTTGTTTTAAAAATCCTTTTAAAATTCGTAGCTTGCAATTTTTACACATACCGCTGTACGATAAAAATATATGTTACAGTACTAGTGAATACGATCATTTTGACACCTTGTTTGAAGAATTCTGATGTACGGTTTGCTCTAAACAATTCTTTGAACATATGTTTTAAAAATCATTTCTTGATTTAAAATTGCTTTTTGGCTATTTAAAATTGTTTAAAATTGTTTAAAAATCTTGAAAAATAACTACTAATCTTAGAAAATATTTTAAGCTAATTTAAACTCATTTTCTTAGTTAAAATCATATCTTAACCGTTCTTTCATCTAATTAAGTGAATTTTTATGTTTTCATTTAATTGCTGAATCAAGTCGTGAAGTTGTGAACTTTGGTGAAACTGTTGTACGGACTACTGAAACACTGAGATTGAATTGACTGAATGGAAGATGGAACTTCAACAATATTGAATGGAAGATGGAACTTTAATAATATAGAATGGAAGATGGAATTTCAATAATAGACAGATAGTACACGTTCTTTTGACCGACACTAGACTTGACCTGGGATTGGGGTAGTCTATGATCACAAGTGTTACAGAATGACTGGATGCGCCATACTAAATTACCTCCAACACATTACGGGGGTTAGATCCTTGACCGTTGCCATATCGGAACGGTGGGTAAGCCTCGGAGTTGCTACCGTCGCAGGCTGCATGTTGGTTATCTCTAGTACTCTTGGCCATGGACTTATCACTAGGATAGACTGGTTTTTGATTAATTGTTCTAACATCTTTTCTGCAGGTTGCTATAGTATTATCATTGAATTGTTAAATTGTCACAGGTTACCGATGGCTTTGAAAATTGCAATTGAATATTGAATTGTTGCAGGTTGCTAGCAGTATCGCCAATTGCTATTAGATTATTAAATTGTTGCAGGTTACAAATGGTTGCGAACATTTAACTGCTTTAACTGCTTTACACCGCTATAACTCTTTTATACTTATCTTATTACTTGTGTTTTCAGTTTTTAATTTAAATGTCTAACATTTTGGTTTTGAGAATATCTTGCCGAGTATACCTCGCTGACGGACATTTCATTTTGTTGTTTTTACGAAATGTCCGTCAGGTACCGACAGTGAGTTCGTTGAAGTCTTTGCTGCAGGAACCGAGCCAGAGCTCGAAGGCTACGTGGAGTATCTACCCACAGAAGACTAGACATTCCCCTTCGCGACTGCACTTTATATATTTGAATAATGTAATTGTTGTACTTGTTGATTGCGGCCATACTAGGCCTATGTTGTACTTTACTTTCAGACGCTTTGGTATTGTAATAATGTCATCTGTACTATTTCTTATAAGCATGCAAGATCCTGCCATATTATTTCATAGACGCTTAGTGTGTTTAAACCAAGGAGGAAGAAAAAAAAAGTACTCCTCTTTGTTTTAAGCACATCGCGGACCCGCTCGCGTACTCGCTCCCGGTAGAATGGGAAGCGGGGCGTGACAGTTTTATTTCATTAAATTGACGTCAATATTCTTAACAGTCATTTTTTTGTTTAATGCCTGCATTCATGACTGAATTCCAACAGTCATTCTTTTCTTCTATATAAACTCTTCCGTCAAGGGTTTTTTCCACTACCAGAAAACTTCTGTTCTTCTTCCTCACCTAAATTTCTTCTCTCCTGGGTATCGCTCTCTGTGCAAGCTCCACGCTTCTGGCCGCGAGTGGACGCGTCCAGACGCGACTGCGTTAACCTTGGGGAACAGCCGGCATCATCCGATTACCACCACGGTCGGGCCGTAGTTGTTTTCAAGGCAGTGGCTCATCCACGGCGCAGTTCCTCGTCCCTGTCTCGGTTTTCCTGTTTCCTTCTTATTCGTATTTTGTTTTCACTCGACCTTTAACTCTCTGTTTTTCTTCTGCAGCCATAGATCTTTTTCTTCCAGGGCTAACACTGATGTCATGGATCTGAACGGACAGGACATCCGGCAAGCCAATATGTGTGGACCACCCCATCTCCTAGTGGGTCGTGGGCACGGGCCTCCGTCGTGAACTTATCTGATATGAACTTTCTCAATGGCCCAACACATGAAAGCTTTATATGGGCTTGAACCATATTCATTAGGCATGACAGTATTTAGGTAAGGATGGTTATGGAAAACTTCCAATATTCTTGTCCAACGGCTAGCGACTGAGTGAAAGGTTTATCATATCAAATAAAGATTTTGACTGACATTCATGATAGAATTAACTGCAGAAGATGAGACTTGGCAATCATTTTACCAGTGGATCCTTCATGTTTAACCAGTAAGTTTTTTATGACTATGACTTTAGTTTACTTGAAGTTCGACAGAGTCCTCCTGCTGATGTATCAGCTTGGTCTGATCAGACTTAGGCCTCTTTCTGATCGCTGTTAAGAGCCGTGTTATATACACCTCTTGATTTGGGGGTGTATATAGGGTTTCATGTCAAATACAACCCAAATCAAGGTGTATTGTCTCAGTTGTCACTTGTCACTCTTTTTTAGGTTGTGTTTGATACGCAAGCTAATATACACCCCCAAACGAGGGTGTACACGCTCTTAAATTAAGTTGTTCGCAGGCCGATATAAAAATTGGCGGATGGGCTCCTGGGCCTCCTCTGAAAAAACTTAGATGTTAAAGAATCGTCAATTACAAATCGCGAATATTTCAAGAACCCCGTCATCGGGAAAGACTCCCAAAACACCAGGCAGCCTTCATTGGCTAGCAACAGTCGCCGAAGCGAGAGGGGTAGACATAGAGAGCGGTAAAAATGCCGGCGACAGCGACGATGTTGGGAGCTCTTCTAGGTTTAGGCACCCAGATGTACTCCAATGCCCTCCGCAAGCTCCCTTACATGCGCCGTAAATCACACTTCCGCCAAACCCTAATTCCACTCAATTGTTTTTTTTGACTAACTATTGATTTTTGGATTTGATTTGATTTGCTGCAGATCCATGGGAGCACGTGCTCGGAATGGGGCTGGGCGCGATCTTCGTTAATCAGCTCGTTAAATGGGACGACAAGCTTAAGGAGGATCTCGACAAGATGCTTGAAAAAGCCAAGGCCGCCAACGAGCGCAGATACTTTGGTCAGTGGTCTCTTGATTTTTTCGTATTTCTGTTTCGATTTCTTGAATCGGTTCGATCTTGTTGGACCCCATCGATGCTGACTCAAAAACTGGTGCCTTTAATAGATATCGAAATCCAAAAATAATTATCATTATAATGTTGTCTCCAACATATGCTGCCGTGTAACTGCACTACTTTAAGTTCTTATTTATCTATTTTTAGGAAGCTTGTGACTGATAATTTTCATTATAATGTTGTCTCCAACATATGCTGTGTAAGTGCACAACTTGTTAAGCTACCTTGGGTGAAAAGAGCGTGGTTGTAGCTTGATAAAGCTTATTCATTTGGTCAAACTATGTCTTTGCATATTATGAAACAAGTTTTCTATGATGTTAAGATAGCAGCAATGTCTAGTTTAGGAAACTTGATTACTATTTGATGATCATCCATATAAGATTTGTCTGAAGAGAAGTTATATTAGATATGACTTTGGTGATTAATAAAAGTCCCACATTCTTTCGTAAGTTGCAGCTCGTGTTAAACTCAAGATCAGTTTTTTGCTTGATCATATTGACCAATACTGACTGCTGAAAATACAATGCCTATGCTAGAGGAAGACTGAAGGGTAATTGGACTTCTCTCCTGCTTGGGAGCTAGGTAGGCTTTGATAGTCGAACCCACAAGATTCTCATTGTTTTATTTATCAACATGCCGAACGTGTATATATTTGCCTGCCCTGTGATTTTTGGATTTAAAGCTAACGATAGGGTAATCATAGTCCTTTGAACCATACGATAGGGTAATCATAGTCCTTTGAACCATGCTGGAAGTTGAAAGAATTATTTTAATAATTTAGCAACATATTGCGGTACATATTTACTGACCTTGAGGAAAAATACTTCTCTGATCATGGAGCCATGGTAATCTGAATGTATTATCCCTTTTCGATGGCTGGCTCATCAGAGTCAATTATGTTACTTAGGAAAGACCACAAAGTGTTGCACCATGTGGCCATGCCAAATCTGACTTTTGTACCAACTGGAGAAAGTCAATTAATGGCTTCAGTTTTCCTTTGACCCTTTAAATTGAGGATGAGTAACTTGAGTAAAACTTGAAGGCTGGTTTTCAGTTATTTGTGCCCAGATGATGCCTTGGCTTAAGATCATAATATGTTAGAAATGCCGAGTAACTAATTTCACCAACATGCATGTTATTGTTGTTTGATAGCCAGACCAGCGCTTCAGACTGCTCTAGGCACTCATTGACTATGACATATCATCCTGACTAGTTGAATTAGGTTGCCTTAATCTATCCAGATAACTTGTTGGACTCAGGTTGAAGAAATACTGACACCAGCTTTCATTGTTAGTTCGTTTCAATTTGAGCTTAACATAAACTTCAGCAAAATAGGGTCAGTAGCATCTTACTTGGATCTCAACACCTGAGAAGAGAAACAGTTAGTGTTGTGTTAACAAGTGAAATTGCAAGTGTTGTATGCATCATACCATACTACATTTGGCTAAGATACAGTTTGGACCAATCATTCAGGCAGTCCTTGTTAAATAAGCTAATTTAATTATGTTGCTGCTAAAAAATATTGGAACTGGGAAGACTCCAGTTGCATTTCCATAAATGGTTATAGCTCTTTTTTGTTTGGTCATTCAGTGCAGAATAATAAATATTTGCAGTTAGTTATTAATTTGGTTGTTTGTGTTTGGTTTGTCTGGATGTTAGAGATCATATGAATGGTTTGAATTTTCATTTTGAATCTTTCATCTTTAATTTGCATCTGGACTTGTCATGAGATACAAAAGTAGAATGATGGAAAGGTCAAACTGATACATGTTGAAAGTGAGCTGAACGGAAGGTGTCATCCTCTCATTGATATGCTTGGAGTTTTTCAGATTAGAGATGTTGGGATGATTGTTTACTTGGGGCCCAATATAGATGTTAGCTGGCACGTTCTTGTTTTCCGATACGAAGAAAGAGGAAACTGTGGTTTCCTATGTGAATCTATAGAATGCAGGTCCTCACTATGATAGACTGATCTTAATCTTTGCAATGAATGTCGCATGTCTTCCATATTTCTAACATGTATGTTGAAAATTGTCATAAAAGCCATAACTTAAATTGGGGTATTGGTGTTTTTTATATAACTAAAATTACAAGATGAATACAACTATAATCACACTTTATGTTTGACTCTTTATTTGACTTTTTTCGAAAATTGAAAAGTATAATTCCTATAACTAAATTGGAAACTATTTATTTCTAATTCTCCTAAAACTAAGCTATAATATTTTTATTCAATTGCACTGAAGTTAAACTGCACATGCCTAGATTGTATAAATAATATGAACTCAAGCTCTTCTAATCTTCTGCCAGTGTAAAAGTAGCAGCAGATGACAATAGAGTACGATCAGCTTTCTAAAACTATCAGAATATTTGATATCACTTGAACTCATCATCTGTCGTGATCATGCTCATGTATCCTAAGTAACATGCTTCATTGAAGTGCATACAATGTGCTTTGAATTAAATCACTTCTAAAGTGGCCTTCTCCATACCGATGTCTCATTGATTACTATCTTAACCATGATCACATCCATACATCTAGTTCTTTGATGGTTGCAAAGTGCTCCTGTCGAACATTTATAAAAACAACTTGCAAGAAATAAATTTTCTCATCAAATCTAAAAACCAAACCAAACTCCTAAAAAACAAAACTAAATTTTCAAAAAAACCCAAGCTACAATGATACTCTCTTAGTATGCATTCTAGTTCTTTCCTTGAGATCTAGCAACATGAACATTCCTATAACTACTTCTGATAAGCCTATTAGGGCCAACATGGGATCTTTCTTTAAAATCTAGCAATAACATAATTTCCAAGCCGAGCACAAGAATTAGAAATGCTGATGTTGACCCAACCTGACAAGCCAAACCTAAAAAAGGGCAGATTTTTGGCTATGGGTTAGGCTAGAAATGGTTCAGATTCTATTCAGGGTAACCCACGGATCCGATTATTATACAAGTCAAGTAAATGTTTGTTGCTCTCACCCGAATAGATCCAGATGCTTCATGGCTAGTGTATATATGCTATATTTTATTTCATATCAACATGTGATAGGAGGCTTGGTGATAAGTGCGTTGCCTTTCTAAGAAGTTTGTTAATGACTCGATCCTTGCCTCAAAATGTTGGATTTTATTATTTTTATGATCATTACTGATAAAAAAATAAATTAATATAAGAGTTGTGCTAAAACATCAAGTCTTGTCAGTTGACTTGCTCAGCACATTAAATGTATTTTTTTTGGGGGGGGGTCAAAGGTTTGAATCTTAGTGCCAAAGCTTACTTCTTTTCTTTTTAATTTTGGAAGGAAAAAATATAGAAATGCTATATACCGGGGAGGGTTAGAGTAACCCGATAATCCTTGAGGTAGGCATGGGTAGCCATTGCTGACCTAATTATTACTTAGGTCGGGTTTGGGTGTCACCTAATTGGGTTCGGGTTAGATTTAACCCGACATGAACCGGACCGACCTGATCCGTTTGCCACCCCAAACAAGCATCATTCCTTTGGATCATCCATGGATCTTCACTTGAGATGTATGAACAAGCCAACTTCTCAATTGAGAACTTCAAAGATCCTCCTTTGGGATTTAAAAAATAACCAAAGTTAAAAACAAACGCTCTATCCAAAACTCAAGTAAGAAACATGTTAAGTATTGGTGTTTCATACCAATGTTATTTTGATGATGATCACAACATTATGTTGTTGCTAATGACTCTCTTGTTTTAGTCTCATAGTTATCATTTCAAGAATATCATTTTTGGAGACTAAACACTTGGTGCAAGGATGGACATCAAGAGGAGAAATGCCAAAGCTTGGACTCGAGAAATGCCAAAGCTTAGAGATGATTGGGAGCATCAAGGAATCATGAGCTTGAAGACTTAGACTCTAGGAGATGCTATATGTAATCCATGTAATTTCTATTACTTGCAGTTCTCTTTTTGAGTCTAGAATTATTGTAATGCCTTGATAGATGGTCATACTCTCATGCATATGTATTTAACCATCTTAGTGAGCCTTAGCATTATCATATAATCCAACCCAATAGGTTCATCTTGTCCAAAAACTCAATTGGAGTCTCAGGCTCTCCAACAGTCGCCTGATGAAGGTTTTGCAGTCGACTAGGTGATTCTAGGCACCCGCGTCGAGTCTTCTACAGTCCACTGTAGTGCACTGCTCAAGTCAACATTGTTTATTGACTCTTATTGAGCTTTTCGCATCAGTTGACTGATGTTCAATTTACAGTCGTCTGTGTTTCTACAGTCGCCTGAGAATTGATCTACAGTCGACTGTGCGCAACTTGTATTTTCTGGGCTTCATCCCAATTTATAAGACAGTCGATTGATGAAGTATTTACAGTCGCCTGTATATTTACAGACGCTTGTGAAATGGTCATCTGAAATGCGTAAGTGCGAAAAATGCATCTCTCTGTTTTATTTTCATCACATGCAGCAGTCGTCTGATGAAGGATATGCAATCGACTGTCTGTTTTACAGTCGCTTGTGTAGTCTTCTACAGTCGACTGTCCTGGCTCAGATTATAGCCGTTGGAATTTATTTTGCCGTTGGACAGTCGACTGTCAGTTGTTCATCAGTCGACTGTCGATGATGTTTTTACCCAGATTCTAGCCGTTACAGCTTTTTGCTTTTGGCTATTTTCTTGGGGTTTGAGAGTTCATATAGGGTTCCTATATATATATATGAGAGGGCTGCGTTCATTAAAACTTCTTGATGCTATTGCAAATCTTTAGAGATTGATTAAGCCACTCTCAAACTCTCTCATTTCCCTCTTGGAGCTCATTCTCGCCTTCATCTATTGAAGTCAAGCTCAAGAGAAATCATCCAAGTGCTTTCAAACTAATCTCATTACTTGGAGATCCTCTTCCATGCCTTGCATTCATGAATGAGTAAGTTTATCTCAAGGCATATGTAAGAGAATTTATTTTACTTTGTGTTTATTTGAAACCCTAATTCTCTTTGTGGGAATGAGATACTCTCTCTGTGGGAGTTATTCTTTTTGTGGGAGTTTGGTGTCCTAGTGTAGGGTTAACCCTAATTCTCTGTGTGAGAGTTAATAATTCTCTGTGTAGGAGTTTGACCCTTGTATAGGGTTGGTTTGGTTCGGTTCTTGTGTAGGACAAAATCCTCGGTGTGAGGTATCTCTTTGTAGGATTGTATTCACTTCTCTTTGTGGGAATTTTAGTGAATATTGGTGTGGTTGGACGTACCCAAGTTTTGGGGAATCAATGTAAAATCGTGTGTTTGCGTTTGGTTTGATTGTGTTGATTAGTTCCTCTTGCATTTATTATTCTGCATTTGCAAGTTAAATTTTAATTGCACAATTTATTGTCATTACTCTATTCACCCCCTCTAGAGTGTTTGTTGTTAGTATTGCAAGGGTAGACGGTACTTACAAAACGCTCTCAAACATAACAATCAAACAATCCTTATGAAACCAAACCCCAAATTGACATAAAGGTCAGGCCCCAATTTGGGGTATTAGTACCTTTTTATAGCTGAAAATATAAAATACATACAAGCATATCACAATTCATATTTGATTCATTATTTGACTTTTAAAACACGAGAGTGCCTATCCTTTCTGTCAAGTAGGCTACCTTTTCCGAAACACAATCCGGGATAACCGTGACCGTGTACATTTAAATATTTTCGATGCTGTCATTTCAAAATTTCAAAATGTTCGTTTGAACCGTTGTTTCACCTTCCAAAAAGCTAAGTTGGCTTGACAAGCACTTATGAGGAAGTGGGATTAATAAAACTAATAATCTATTTCTTGCCCTTCTACTTAATGTGCAAAGAGAAGCGTTTTCGCTGTTGAGAAAGCGAACACACGAGGGTTTGATAACTTAGCCAAGCATTAGCGAAGTGCTATAGTTGCACCGAAGCCTGTGTGCTATAATGGTAAAAGTTATAATTCATATCTAGAACTCGGTGCAATTTATTTCTAATTCTCTTAATGCTAAAATATTAACTTCTTTATTCCTTAACAGAATTTTTTGTATCCAGTTTGTTCACATCATCTTACCATTAAAATGACAGTTGCCCCTTTTCCCAATTGAGATTTCAATTAGAGATGTCATGGACTAATATAACACTCCTTTATTATTATAACTCCAGCCTGTCTCTCTTCATCCTCCCTTTCTTTCCTTCTTCCATCTTCTCAAGTGATATCTCAATTGAGGTAGTGCCATGTACTAACATAACAACTTTTTTATTTTCTTTAAATTTTAATTTAAATCGACTCGACTAATGTTGCTACCCTCATTAACTACATAACTTAATTATTCTCAATTCCCTATAATATTTTCATTTTTCCATGATAACCAATTTAAGAAATAAAATATGGGCTACAATTATCCATAAATTATTCATTTTATTACACATGCATTTGTATCTACCTAGAAATCTAGTTATCTTAGAAGAAAACTACAGCTGTAGAGTTAATCACGTGGTGCTGGCTTGTGCTGCCCATGTAATTATGATAAACATTGTCAATAATATAACCATATCTCTATATTTGCACGACTCAGCATGATGAGGGCTCCATATATGTCTGCATTCAGAATTCACGACTTCTATCATGTGGGCTTAGTTGTTTGGTCAAAACATTCAATCGAAAAGAAATGGCAGCATCGAGAGTTTGGATTATCTTTGTGATAAATATATTTTTGGCCATGAGTTATACTAGAAGGTCAAGTGTTTTTACTGTGATTTTCTTATTTTTTTTTTTCAGAATTTAAATTGAATGCAATTTAGTTCAAATCCTTGAAGCCAAAGTGAATTAGTATTCATAAATTATGTAGTCTCTCAGTTTAATATTTTTCTTTCATTGTTTTTAGATGGTGATGAGGACTAGCAAATGAAGTTCTTTGTTTTGCCATTTCGCTCAAGCTGCATAATGTTATCAAGGCATCTCTTGTTTTCAGTGAAAGCTCATACTCAGCAAGGGCCTGTCCAACCATGTGAACTTCTATTACACTGTTTCGATATTTAAATTGTTCTGCAATAAAGCTTGGGTTCTTTGACATCCCATTTCTATGTACTTACCGAAATATCAGGTTTTTATCACTTCTACACGTGGATATTGCATGATGATCCGATGTTAATTTAGAAACCAGTGCATGACTTGCCACACCGACAATGGATCATGTCATGAAACTAAGCATTTGCTTCCACCAGTCAGGGAGAACCAACCCAAGCAAAACCCTGCTTATGGCTGACTAGAGCCTTTGTTCTGTCACAAGTCTAATTCAGTCAATTTTGCAATCAACCTGGCTATTAGGTAATATCTGAAATTTGGTAAAATATGAATGCTTGATATGACCGGTTCGGGAGAATATAGACAACAGATGAGCCCTGCACTTGGCCCAAGTAAAGAGGAACACATGGCTTGCTGGCCCTTTACATTCAGGAAAAAAAGGTCGCATAGCCTTTCTACTGCCTGAACTGCAGACATAGTGCTTAGAACTTGTTTACTTTATCTCTGGTCAGCCTATGTGTGGGAATGGCCTTGTTTTCTTCATTTGTGTTGGTATCATTGCCGTTTATGCTAACATGAGTCAGTGCGACTGCTTTGAATTGAGTTGTTCTTACTTTTTTTATGCCCTGACTGATTGATTTTGGAGTTAGTTGGTACCTTGTACTTGCATGACATCCCCCATGTTGTCTGTTCAGCTTACTTATTACATGCCTAATAGTTTGACTCTGCATCACAACTACTCCGTTGCTTCAATTTTCCTATATTGTTTCTTTGTCAAGGTTATTAGTCTTTATGATTGTTCATACATCAAGGTTGAGCTGATTTGATTAAACATCTTAATTATATGTTTATAGCATGGGTTCAATGAATTAAACATGGTAATTTGGTTACGGATGCATGTGGCTACATTTGATTTCTCCTGCAGGCAACTTATCTTGCATGGTTAGAGCCAACGTGCAACTTCTAAGGTTATTTCCTCGAGTCCAAACTTTAATGGGGTGTAATTCTGGTGGATACCCATATTGGGTGCTATTTACATTATTATATAATGTCACAAGCTTGCCATGGTTTTGTTTTTGCATTGCCTGAAGATTGTGGTAATCTATACCTATTTTTAGTGCAATATCTACATTTCATTGTTCATGCATATTTTAAAGATAACATTGTCTTGTATTTCCCTTTCCATTGGCAATTGAACTTTCAAACTGGGAAAAATCTCGCTTCATTTGTTGTCTTCAGGACATTAAATTAATTCTGTTAGGCTCTATGCCACTTGCAATGAAGGGATGCCTGCTTATATAAATCATATTTTACCACTTTCAAGTTCTTGGTCTGTCCATATTCATAGAGCAGCACTAACGGTTCATATTAGGTTTTAGTCTCTTTGCACCTTATTTGATTCCTTCTCTAATTGTACTCTCTACATATGCTCTATTATAGTTTGATAAAAATAAGATGGACTAGTTTGGTGTTGGTCACACGTTCAACTAATCACGCTTTTTAAACTATCATAGTGTTACGGTAATTCAAGTTGGTGATTTGTTTGTTCCTTGTCATTTTATAATGGTATCACACTCTGATTGTTCTGTGACTTGTGGTGGCTCTTCTTATTCCTCTTGAGCCCTCTTCTTCCACGTGTTTTGGTCTCTGCAGGGATCTGTTTTTGCTGTCCTCTCTTCTGGATCAAGTGCATTCTTTACGTTTAAATTTGTTGTAGATCTGACAACCACTTCACACACACACACACCCCCCCACCCCCCCCCCCCCCCCCAAACCACACACACACACACACACACAAACACACCCCTCTCTTCTGGATCAAGTGCATTCTTTACGTTTAAATTTATTGTAGATCTGACAAACACTACACCCACCCACCCACCCACCCCACCCCACCCCACCCCCCCCCACCCCAAAAAAAATGTTCGCGCACAACCAAAATTTTGGCAAGCCAAGTCGAACATCTATATCCATTCAGTGGGATTTGATCATACATGGACCTCTACATTCGGGAGGGAAGGATTCATTGCTTTTTTCTACCTGAACTTCAGACCTTGTGCTTTTAACTTAAAGTTAAAACGTGATCCCTATCTCGTCAGCCCATGTGTGAGAATTGACATGATTTCTTCACTTGTGTTTGGTCGCCGTTTATGATGACATATATCCAACTTCTTCATCCTTTGAATTGAGTTAGTCTTGGTTGTTCAATGCTCTGCTGAATGATTTTCAAGTTGGTACTTGCATTTGCATGACATCCTGCAAGTCGTCACGTTGATTTACTTATTACATTCGCAACTGTGGGACTCTGCATCACACCTAATCTGATCCTTCCATTTTCTTATACATTGTTTCTGTCTTGGTTTGTTTTTGGTTCCTATGTCTTTATCGATGTTTATGCGTCAAGGTTGTGGTGATTATATTAATTATATGTTTTTGCATGGACCTTATGTGTTAGATGTAATACCCCAATTATTGATCTGTGGGCCTACATTTGACTCCCGCAACACACAACTATCTTACAGGTTCGCGGCCCATATAAAACTGCTAGGCATATCACCTCGGTGGGATTTTGCGGGGTGTGTTATACAGATGGATATACATCATTGGATGCTATTTAGTATTAAAATTATCACAGGCGATAAGATCACAAGCTTTATGTTGTTAAGTTTTGGCATTTCCTGAAGATTTTGCCGATCTAAATCCATTTTGGCACATTATGTTACAATATAATGATTTCTTTGTTCATGCATGGTTTTATAAACAATGTAACATTGTCTTGCCCTTTTGTATTGACAATTGAGCTTTTTAATATGGAAAAATCTGGCTTCATTAGTTATCTATTGGACATCAGATGAACTCTGGTACCCTACGATTTGTTCAAGGAGCTGGCTGCTCATATTTGATCACTCATGGATGTTTATCCTTTTTTAGTTTGCAGCTCATCTGATTCCCTTTCTCATGAATTGTATTATGTTATGCCGTAGGGTTTCTTAACATGAGACTGGACAAGGAACTAGTCTGACAGTGGTTGGAAGAAAGTTCGAGCAGTCCTGCTTGGCAAAACTAGCATCATGATATAATAATTCAAGTTGTTGGTTGGTTTGTCCCTTCTCATCATATAAATATAGCTTGCTGATTGTTCTGTACCTTTCAGAAAGACCATGCATTAAGCTCTACTTCAATGTGTTTTCAGTCTATAAAAATGAAGCATTTCCTGCTGTTATTGTCCTTTCCTGTGGACTTAATGTGTGCATATATTCATTAAAAAATAATCCAGATCTGAAAGCATATACGTTAGACAAGATCTGATGGAATAATTCAAACACAGCTAAATCTCGGTGGTGCATTGTGTCTTGTACCTTTGATATCAGTGGTATAGACTACTTTCTGAGCTTTATTATCTATCAGTCCATGCCAAATAGATCCTATTTTTACCAGTCTTGACTTGCGTGGTAGAGGATAATTTCACGGGCCTGAGGACAAGTTGCCACTGATGAACACTTGGCCAGAAGGAAACCAGTGTGTGCCGATGCCAATTTCAAACCATCCATAGAATTAAGAGTATGTATCCTATACTTTCTTTTAAAGATATCTTATTTTAGGACTCCTGAAAGGATAATCTCTCCAGTCATGTAGATCTACCTTAGAGACAAGTAACGCTTAAATCAATATTTCTCTCTAGTTATACAGAAGAAACGTGTTATCATCATGTGCTGATTGAATCTCTTTAACTCTAGTAATTGAGACCTTCGGCTCTGATTTGTTAAGCTGAGAATAAAGAAGATTTCTTCTCTATCCTCCCTCTTTTTTTTTAATATGTTCCTCTAGTTTTGCATGGAGAGAATGAGAGAGAATGACTCACTCAATTTTGTTTCTTGTTACAAGGGTCAACATGCATTTGCAAGCTGACAGCAACGTTTCAAAGATTTTTATTATTTTTCATTTCTTTGGCTTGTCATGTGACTTCTCTCCTGTTCCGTGACATAAACAGACAATTGGAAGTTTTGACATTCAGCTCATCTTTCGTTCATCTCTCGTGTTTTTAATATCATCGTTTTCTGTCTAGCTGGTTAGTGAATAGATTCTTCAGGAAAGTTACTTTGCGCACTCGCCATTAGCTCTGCGTAGATACAGTTTAAAATTTTAAATTTTTACTCTGCTTACATGTCATTTAAATTAGTTAAGTTTTTTGTTCCCCGTACAACCTAATACCCATAAGCTGAAACATCCTAAATCAGTTCACTGCTTTATTCTTCATAAACAAAAGTTGCTCCAGTCCACATACCATACCATTGTATACATTCTTTTTAATTCTCAAAAAATTTTATTGCATATACTTACCTACTAAAGGATGATCCGATTCGTGTTAATTTTCTTTCGAACAATTTTATGGTATGAAAAACCCTAAATCTTTCAATTTTGTATCACAATATTAGGGCACTAACAATTTTAGGGCACGCAGATTTCTTATTCGGTTCTTTGTTGGATGTAAAAAATTATTACTAAAAAAACAGAGTGGTTTGCTTTTTCTGCGATGAGAAAATATCAAACTAAACTTACAGATAGATGTTCACGTAGATGTTCACGTTGAGTAAAAAGGGATGAGATGTGAGAAGTGAGTAATATGGTATGTGCGCAGTGAAATTCTGTTTTGACTGTTGTGTACGGTTTGGCGGGTTGAGCGTGGTGAGTAATTTGGTGTGTGCACGGTGTAATTTCTCTCTTATGTGTGGTTATTATGTGCGGTTAGTAATTTGATATGTGCGTAAAGTAATTTTGTTTTGTTGGTTATACATATTGGTATTGAGTAATTTTTTGGGACCGATGTGTGCGTGGAGTAATTTTTTTGGGACCGATGGGTACGGTGAGTAATTTGGTATGTGTGCAGATTAATTTTTGATCGGGATATTTCCGGGGTTTTTTAAATGACAGTATTAATGTGATCAGAGCAGTACGGCGGTTCACAAAGTAACTTCCATGCTTCCGTCAGATTTTTTAATCAGCTTCTCATTTGCTTGCTTAGCTGTACGGGTTTTAAAAAATGATGCCTTGTGATTTCCTCCCTCCAACCAGCCTCTCTCCTCCCCCCTTAGAATGCTACAAAGGGCACTGCTTCCTATGTGTGATTTAGTGGCTTCACATGTATGATTCTGTGTTTGTTGTCCTGTCCCATGGATTGTTACACGTTCTATTCTTTGTACTTTAATACTTGTGTACAGATTTGTAGGTGTACCAACATACACAACGGCCTATAGAAACATACATGCTGGTATATGTCATGGCTTGAGTTGTTGATTTCTTATTTGAGGTCATGTTCGGTTACCAAATGCGCAAATTTGAATTTTCTTAAGCTTGCCAGGATATTTTGTATTCCAATGGGCAACCCCAACCCCACCCCTACAGAAGTTTTGTTGAAGTTTTAACTAAGTCAATATTTGTATTCATATTGATCTCTGTTTCTACTGATGTGTGAGAATCCAATCATGGTGCCATGAGGTTTGGAGTCCTTCAAGCCTCGTGCGTGTGGGACTCGTTTCTGGCACCAAAGGAAGCCGAAGTTTCATAAACTTAGAATATCCTCTCTTAAGGAAAAAGGTAGGACTCAGAACCAAGGTGATCCTCTCATAAAGAACGAATGTTCACATTCCAAAATGAGTTCTAAATTGAAATGGTTGCTACCGAATTGGGCAATTTCTAATAATACTTTGGGTTGGCATGGAGCGAGAAGAAAAGTTAGCTGAAGGGGGGTGGTTTACCAAATAATTGCCTTCACCATTAGGTTTCTAGTTTTCTTTCTAATTTAAACAACAACAACAATCATCAGTACATAGAATCATAGAGATCAATCAATCAAACTCTCTGATTAAGCCGTCCTTATCCAAAACTCTTTTAGTCGCCAAAACGAAATTTATATAGCCTTTCATCTTCGACACTCCATGCATATTTTAGTTCCACATGTTATAGCCTCTAGCCACAAAACAACACTGCATAAAACCATATTATAATGCTAGAAGATGCTGCTCCTATTAATTGAGTCGTTGCTGCGTTCTTCTCTCTCTTAATTCCCCTACTCGATGAGAAAATGGTGCAACAGGACACTTGGGTTCGGTGGCTCAACGCCAATGACGTCTCTTTGCGTATTCGTTCTGCTTGACCCCTTATTATTATAAGACACTGCTTTCATTTGTTTATTATTCGACTAGCAGTCTA
Source organism: Scilla litardierei (assembly GCA_030789695.1). Lineage (NCBI taxonomy): Eukaryota > Viridiplantae > Streptophyta > Magnoliopsida > Asparagales > Asparagaceae > Scilla > Scilla litardierei. The sequence goes on from CM061131.1 coordinate 104,489,320, forward strand.
ACGATTGATGCATCGCTTGGATTTTGGGACTTGGCCAAGGATCATTGAAGTCTTGCGTCGCTCGGGTTCGGGTTGACTACTTGAACCAGCGGTTGGATGGTGTAATTGGAATTTTATGAGGATCTTCTCTTGGGCCCACCCTTGGAAAAAGGTGTGTGATATTTCTACTATTGTAATTTGCATGGTGTCAGGTTTTCGTTTATTTATTATTTTTCATGAATAACATTATCAAGATTTTCAAATAATTTAAAAACAAATTAATTATTATGAAGCTGTTGAGTATGGTCCATTACAAGTAAATTATATAATATATTCAAGGATTCATCAAATGAAGAGTCTTGCCAAAACCTGCCACCACTGTGCGAAGTCCCAACAAGAGCATGAACATCCAAATGAAGCCAATTCATCGCACAACAAACCCAATCAAAATAAAACATTTTTTTTCCCTTTAGAGCAAATGTAGTAATCCAACCCCTTTCTTTCTGCCTCTCCCTCTTCCTTCTTCCATTCAAACCAAGAAACAAGTAATCTTCGCAGTTGCTCGTCTCCCAACTCTCAACTGCACAATCTTCTCCTCTCAGTCTCTGTACCATTGGCTGACTCTTGCGGTCGCATTGAATGCGTATATCTACTCATTTAAAACACATCGCACATTTCAAAGCTGAAGCCATCCCATGCATGCACCTAACAAAACAACAACATCAGCAGCAGCAAACTCAAAACAGCCAGCAACTTCATCATGGACGTCTCCTTCCCTCCCCCTCTCTTTCTCCTTCTGCTCTTCTCGTCTCTACTGATTCCGTTCAGCCTCTCCGATTCTGACGGTACTCTTGATGCTCTGCTATCTGTGAGAATGTCGATCGTCGAGGACCCGTTCCATGTTCTTGACGCCTGGTCGCCTGCGAGTCCCGATTACTGCAACTGGACTGGAGTCGCCTGTGATCCATCCGGCGCAGTCATCGGCCTCAATCTCTCGGCCTCGTCGCTGGCCGGTTCGATCTCTCCCTCCCTCGGCCTGATCACCTCTCTCGTGACCCTTGATCTCTCATCAAACAGATTGTCAGGTAAAATCCCGTCCCAGATGTCAAACATATCTTCGCTCGAAACTCTGCTGTTATATTCGAATAGCCTGTCGGGTGTGCTCCCGTCGAGCCTAGGATCACTGTCGAACCTGAGGGTCCTTCGGCTTGGCGACAATGCCGAGCTAACCGGGCCGATTCCTCGCTCATTCGGCCATCTTTCGAATCTTACGATTCTTGGCCTTGCTTCATGTAATCTGACTGGTGCAATACCGAGTCGGCTGGGTGAGCTGGGCAGGCTGCAGAACTTGGTTCTGCAGCAGAATCGGCTGAATGGTTCGATTCCTAAAGAGATTGGAAGGTGTAGAGATTTGATGGTTCTCACGTTGGCTGAGAACCAACTTACCGGTAGCCTGCCCGCTGAGTTTGGCGATTTGGGCAGCCTGCAGATTTTGAACGTTGCTAACAATTCACTTGAAGGAGAGATACCAACAGAGCTCGGTGAATTGAATCAGCTTGTGTACCTCAATTTGATGGCCAACAAGCTTCAAGGCACGATACCAGCTTCAATTGGCAAATTGGGTAATCTTCAAACACTTGATTTGTCTATAAACATGCTCGAAGGCGACGTTCCGAAAGAGCTAGAAGAGCTGGAGGGGCTGGTTTTTCTAGTTCTGTCGGATAACAGACTTTCAGGCTTTTTGCCGGAAACTGTTTGTCGAAATTCGTCAAGGTTGCAGCACTTGATGCTATCAACCAACAACTTCACTGGAAAAATACCAGTCAATTTGGTCGAATGCACGGCACTGCAGCAGTTGGATCTGTCCAACAACAGTCTAACTGGATCAATTCCAGTCGAGCTCGGCCAGCTCTACAATCTCACTGACCTTCTGCTCAATAACAATAGCCTCTCTGGTTACATCCCTCACAGCCTTGGTAACCTGTCAAGTCTTCAGACACTGGCATTGTACCATAATGAGCTGCGAGGCGAAATCCCCGAGGAAATTTTCGCCTTGCAGGACTTGCAGATTCTGTACCTGTATGAGAACCAACTGTCAGGTGAAATTCCTTTGTCCATTGGTAACTGCTCGAGCTTGCAGATGATTGATTTCTTCGGCAATCAGTTCAGCGGCAGCATACCGATCACCATTGGTCGGCTGAAGCAGCTGAATCTTCTGCATCTCAGGCAGAATAGCCTTTCGGGCGAGATTCCGGCAACGTTGGGAAACTGCAGGCAGCTCACCATTCTTGATTTGGCCGACAATCAGCTAACTGGCAGAATCCCAGCGACACTCGGGTTCTTGGAATCTCTTGAGCAGTTCATGCTGTACAACAACTCACTTGAAGGGAGCATTCCCGACGAGATGTTCAACTGTGGCAACCTGACCAGAGTGAACTTGTCGAACAACAGGCTCAGTGGGAGCATTCTTCCTCTCTGCGGTTCGATCTCCTTGCTGTCCTTCGATCTCACTAACAATTCTTTCAATCTGGAGATCCCCGCACAGCTGGGAAATTCTGCATTGCTTGAAAGGATTCGGCTGGGGAGCAACAAATTGACTGGCGAAATCCCTTCCATGCTCGGAGACATCGATGCCCTGTCGCTTCTTGATCTGTCGAGCAACTTGCTCACTGGGGAAATACCGAAGGAGTTGGCTTCTTGTAAAGAACTGACACACATTGATCTCAATGGCAACCAGCTTACAGGATCCATTCCTGATTGGATTGGGAGCTTGCCTGATTTGGGAGAGCTCAAGCTGTCTTCTAACAGGTTCTCTGGTCCTCTTCCGTCTGAGCTATTCAACTGCTCTAATCTCCTGAGGCTCTCTCTGGACGACAATCTGCTGAATGGTTCTCTTCCCTCTCGAATCGCCAATCTTGCTTCTCTGGATGTCCTTAACCTCGCTCGCAACAGGCTCACCGGGCCTATCCCTGCTGCCATTGGGAACCTGACCAAGCTCTACGATCTCCGTCTCTCCGACAACCTTTTCACCGGCGACATCCCGTTTGAGATTGGCCAGCTACAGAATCTGCAGACTGCATTAGACCTGAGCTTCAACCACCTCGCTGGAGAGATACCAGCATCGCTCTTCTTGCTCTCAAAACTAGAAGACCTCAACCTCTCTCACAACTCGCTGACCGGCGAAGTCCCTCGTCAGATTGGGGAAATGAGTAGCTTGGTGAAGCTTGACCTCTCCTACAACATACTGCAGGGCAATCTAGACCCAGAGTTCTCCCGCTGGCCTCCCCAATCTTTCACTGCAAACGCTGCACTCTGCGGAGCCCCCCTCCAACAATGCAGCAATCTCATGGCAGATAGCCGTCGACCTGCTCTAAACCCCGCATCCATAGGGGTGCTCTCTGCCTCTCTCGCCGTAGCGTTCATTCTCCTAGTCATTGCCCTCACAATCTTTTTCAGAAGGCGGCGTTTGCTTAAACCAAGCGAAGGGAATTGCGGCTATTCCTCAAGCTCATCACTAGCCCAGAGGGAACTGATCATGAAAGGATCAGGGAGACGAGATTTCAAGTGGGATACAATCATGGAGGCAACCAAGAACCTCTGTGATGAGTATGTCATCGGCTCGGGCGGTTCGGGCACGGTGTATCGAGCAGAACTGCCCACCGGCGAAACCGTTGCAGTGAAGAAGATCGTGCATAAAGAGAACGATCTTTTCTTGAGCAGCAAAAGCTTCGGGAGGGAGATAAGAACGCTGGGCAGGATCAGGCACCGGCATCTCGTGAAGCTGCTGGGGTTCCATAGCGGCACCAACGGATCGAACCTGATCGTGTACCAGTACATGGAGAATGGCAGCCTGTACGATTGGCTGCACGGGCCGACGGCGAGCCAGAAGAAGAAGAGGGAGCTCAGCTGGGAGTGCAGGCTCAAGATCGCGTGCGGGCTTGCAAAGGGAGTGGAGTATCTGCACCATGACTGCGTGCCGAGGATCGTTCATAGGGATATCAAATCGAGCAATGTGCTGCTGGATGCCGATATGGAGGCTCATTTAGGCGATTTCGGGCTAGCAAAGGTTCTGATCGATAGCCAGAGATCGAATTCGAGAGGCTACTCCGAGTCCGAGTCCGTGTTTGCAGGATCATATGGCTACATTGCACCTGGTATGCATTTCCATCATCGTATCTCAGTGTTATGAATTTGTTAGTTACTAATCAGACATCGAACTGACGAATCTTTTATGTTACATTCAGAATATGCGTATTCTCTGAAAGCAACAGAGAAGAGCGATGTGTACAGTTTGGGGATAGTGCTGATGGAGCTAGTGAGTGGGCTAATGCCGACCGATCACAAGTTTGGTGTCGATATCGACATGGTCAGATGGGTCGAATCTCGAATCGGATCACCGTCTCCGGCGTGCGAGGAGCTGTTAGACTCGTCCCTGAAGCCCCTGGCGCCTTACGAGCAATCTTCAATGTTTGAGGTGCTAGAGGTGGCTTTGCAGTGCACGAGGACGGCTGCTGCAGAGAGGCCTAGTTCGAGGAAGGCGTCCGAGCTCATCCTCCAGATTTCGTCGAAGATTCACAGGGTTGGTTCGAGGAAGAAGATTGTGGTCTGAGAGATCAATTTGTACTAGCGTGTTCATTTGTTTGATCACAGCCAATATTTCAGGCTGTGAAGGCTAGCCATTTCCTTTCTTTGGTTTGAGTTTGAATGCAGTATCTGATTCCAGGTTCAGAGCTTCTCTTTTGATGTGCTGCAAGATTTACAGTACTAGTTCGGAGAAATGAAGCATAATTATATAAATTTGATAATAATCTAAGCCGATATGTCTATTAAAAAGAATGCATTTGTTGTAAACTTGGCGGCTATGGAGACCATAGCCCTATATTTATAGTGGTAGGGTTACATAATGGGTGGATACCCACTAACGGGTAGGCCCACCAAGAAGCCCGTTTATAACACTTCCCCTTATCCATCCATTGTTGTAAGCCATGGTGAACACTTCAGGGTTCATGAAGCTTGTTTGATCATGGGGTTGGAGATACTTCTGGATCTCTAAGTTTAAGAGTGCTTGCCTCATTAAAACCTTTGCCAAGGAAAACCCAGTGGGAAAAACCTGTGGCTAAGGGAAAAGAGTACAAGTCTCTGTAACTTCCCCTGATCGATGGATAACATCAGTGGTGGATACTTCTGGATCCTGAGTTAATGTGGCTGCCTCGTTAAAACCTTTGACTGTGGAAAACCCAGTGGGAAAAACCAACAGTCAAGGAAAAAGAGTACAGCACTACGTTAACTCCCCCTGATAAGTTCAAGCTTCAGGCTTGTACATCTCTCAGCTGTCTCATCCCAATTCCTAGTACAAGTTTTCTAAAGGTACTGCGAGGCAAAGCTTTAGTGAATAGGTCAGCCAGGTTGTTGCAGGACTGGATCTGCTGGATGTCGATCTGGTTGTCCACTTGCTGTTCATGCGTCCAGAAGAGCTTGGGGGAAATGTGCTTCGTCCTGTCACCTTTGATGTAGCCACCTCGTAGTTGAGCGATGCATGCAGCATTGTCTTCGTACATGGTAGTAGGCCCAAGATCTCCCGTCTTCAGGCCGGTGGTCTTGAGGATGTGGTTGATGACTGATCGAAGCCAGAAGCATTCTCTGCTAGCTTCGTGGATCGCGATGAGCTCAGAGTGGTTGGACGAGGTCGCTGTGGATGTCTGCTTCACGGATCTCCATGAGATGGCCGTCCCACCGTATGTGAATACGAAACCGGTCTGGGACTTTGCGGTATGTGGGTCGGACCTGTATCCCGCATCTGCGTAACCGACCAGGTCGGCGGATACACCTTTCTTGAAGTATAGTCCCATGTCTACAGACCCTTGGAGGTAGCGCAGAAGTTGTTTCACTCCGTTCCAGTGGCGCTTTGAGGGCGCTGAACTGTATCTGGCTAGTAGATTTACTGCGAACGCTATATCGGGACGCGTGCAGTTTGCCAGGTATAGGAGTGCTCCAATTGCACTTAAGTAGGGTACTTCAGAACCCAGTGTTTCCTCCCCCTCTTCCAGCGGTCGGAAGGGGTCTGTTTCAACATCCAATGATCTGACAACCATTGGTGTGCTAAGCGGATGACATTTGTCCATAAGAAAGTTCTTCAGCACTTTCTTTGTATATGTCGATTGGTGTAACAGGATTCCTCCGCTTAAATGTTCAATTTGTAGCCCTAGGCAAAACTTCGTTTTGCCGAGGTCTTTCATCTCAAAAGTCTGTGTGAGACTTTTGGATATCTCATCTATCTCTGCAGGAGATCCGATGATGTTCAAGTCGTCTACGTAGACGGCGATAATTACGAATCCTGTTCCCTTTGCTCGTATGAAGATGCAAGGGCAGACTTCATTTGTTGTGAATCCTTGTTGCACTAGGAATTCACTCAGCCTGTTGTACCACATTCTACCTGACTGTTTGAGACCATACAGTGATCTCTGGAGTTTGACAGAATAGACGTCCCGAGGTCTTTCTGTCATTTTTGTCGGTAGTTTGTATCCGTCTGGGATTTTCATGTAGATGTCCTTATCTATATTTCCGTATAGGTATGCAGTCACAACGTCCATGAGCTGCATATCCAGACCTTCCTTCGTGGATAGGCCTATGATGAAACGGAAGGTGATCGCGTCCATGACCGGAGAATAGGTATCGTCATAGTCTATTCCTGGTCGTTGGGAAAAACCTTGTGCAACAAGGCGCGCTTTATAGCGCACGATCTCATTATTCTCATTTCTTTTTCTCACGAATACCCATTTATATCCCACAGGTTTAACACCTTTTGGTGTTAGGACTACAGGTCCAAAGACTTGGCGCTTCGAGAGTGAGTCCAGCTCTACTCCTATTGCCTCGTTCCACTTTGGCCAATCCTCTCTGCGTTTACATTCTGCTAGAGAGCGTGGATCGGTCTCATCGTCGTATTCAGTGACGTGAGTGGCAATAATGAGCGCGAAGTTATCATCGATGATTGTGCTTTTTCTGTCCAGTACCTCCCCGGTACGTACATAGTTTAATGAAATTTCTCCTATATTTTCCTCTTCAGGGGTTGTTAGGAGTGGAGAGGTAGCTGGGCTGAGCTCAGCATCCTGTGGTGGTATCGTTATTGTTGCTCCAGGATTTTTCCTCTTTCGAGGATTCTTATCTTTGGAGCCTGGGGGTCGTCCTCTTTTTTGTTGAGGTACGACCGCTTCTGCTGCAGGTGGATTGCATCCATCTTTGGGTATGTCAATCCTAGCTGGCGTATTTGCAGCAGGGACGTGTGATCTGACAATCTTCTGGTTGTCAGTGAATTTATCCGGTAAAATGTGAACTGTGTTCTGAATTTGAAGGATCTTCAGGATCTCTTCTTCACATTGATTTGTGCGCGGATCAAAATGGGATAAGGTCTTTGTGTCCCATGTAATGGTCTTTGAAGCTTCTGGCTTCTGTGTGTTAATGCCTAGTTTTGGAAAAATGCTTTCATCAAACTCACAATCTGCTAAACGCGCTTTAAAGGCGTCCCCTGTAAGGGGTTCGAGGTATCTAATGATCGATGGTGAGTCGAAACCAATATAGATACCAAGACGCCGTTGAGGACCCATCTTGGTCCTCTTCGGTGGTGCTATGGGGACATAGACAGCACATCCGAATATCCTCAAGTGAGAGATATCGGGCGGGTTCCCATATGCAAGTTGCATCGGAGAATAAGATTGACTACCTGACGGTCGTAATCTTATCAGCGATGCAGCGTGCAGTATGGCATGTCCCCATGCACATACCGGCAACTGGCATTGCATTAACAATGGTCTAGCGATCCATTGTAGTCTCTTTATGAGAGATTCGGCCAACCCGTTCTGGGTGTGAACATGAGCTACAGGATGTTCAACTTCTATGCCGGTTGCTTGGCAGTAGTCTAGGAAGACTTGTGAGGTGAATTCCCCAGCATTGTCCAGACGCAATTTCTTGATCTGGTTGTCTGGGAAATGTGCCCGCAATTTTATAATTTGTGCAAGTAGCTTTGCAAAGGCTACGTTGCGGGTGGACAAGAGGCACACATATGACCATTTTGAAGATGCGTCGATTAGTACCATGTAGTACCTGAATGGTCCACTTGCGGGGTGAATAGGCCCGCAAATGTCACCATGTATTCTCTCTAGGAAGCTTGGAGACTCAGAGTCCACCTTCAGGGTGGATGGTCTCGTAATCAATTTCCCTTTGTAACAAGGGGGGCAAGGATTTGCACCCTTCCGAAGTAGCGTCAGGCTTTTCGGATTAATTCCACGGGATTGGGATATGATGCGACGCATCATATTCCTTCCAGGGTGTCCTAGTCTATCGTGCCAGAGTTTGAATTCTGGTTGATTTTGGCACTTCTGGTGCTCCAAAGTGTTTGCTTCCATTGCTCTGATCCTTGTGTGGTAGAGACCCGACGGGAGTCCCTCGAAACGTTCGACGGTGTTTTTAGCACCGTTTTTATGGAACGTTACATCAAGGTATTCACTGTTTCCTTTGCTCACCGTTTCTAGGTGGTATCCGTTTAAGCGGATATCTTTAAAGCTCAACAGGTTCCTATGTGAGCTAGGGGAGAGAAGGGCATCTTTTATGAGTAGTTTTGTACTATTGGGGAGCATAAAATGTGCTTCCCCTGATCCTTCAATGATACTTGATGGACCGGAAATCGTATTTACGGTGCCATCGTATTTATTAATGCTTTGAAAAAAGCAGATGTCTTGGAGGATCGTGTGCGTAGAGGCACTGTCCACTAGGCATTTAAAGTCCATCTATTTTAAAGAAAAGTCGCAGTATAAGGGAAAAACACAAAGGTATATACTACGAAAATTAAATTGATGTCTGAAAAAGTACTTAAAACATGCCAGAGATAAGCAGATAAATTGTTTCTCAAAAGGAAAAACTACAATGCATATAAAGTAGATAAATGTCCTCAGTCGAGCAGGTCATCGTTGGAGAAGTCCTCGGCGATGAACCTGATTGGTGCCAGGTTTTCTTGAACCGCCAGGTTTGTCTCAGCTTGCTTCTGGCTTGCTTTGTACAACTCCTGAAGGTGGCGTGGAGTACGACAATTTCTGGACCAGTGTCCAGTCATGCCACACCTGTGGCATTTATCTTCCCAGTCCTTTCTGGGGGCAGAAGTCTGGCCGTCGTCTTTTCTCTTCCACACATTTTTCTTCTTCCCCTCTTGGTTGTTTCTTGGAGGGGGTCCTCGAGCCTGCTTCTTCATGGTCTTGCCCTTCTGGGGTTTGCCTTTGAAGTTGCCCCTTTTCTTCTGGAAGGAGCTGTGGTGCGCTTCAGGCGCAGGAGCAGTGCCGGTAGGGCGTGAGTTGTGGGTGGCCAGAAGGAGGTCACGATTCTGCTCTGCCATCAGAAGGCATGAGAGAAGCTCAGAGTATTTTGTGAACTTTCGTTCACGATACTGTTGCATCAGTATGACATCCTTCTCATGGAAGGATGTATACGTCTTCTCTAACATGCGTTCCTCCGTCACCTTTTCACCACACAACTTCAGGCGTGAGGTGATGCTAAAGAGTGCCGAGTTGTACTCGGCAATAGACTTGAAGTCTTGGAGACGGAGGTTCTCCCATTCATATCGCGCTCGAGGTAGGATAACATCCCTTTGATGTTTATACCTGTCCTCGAGGGCGGTCCACAACTCATACGAGTCCTCCACCGTTAGGTACTCGGCCTTCAGGGTCCGATCGATATGGCGTCTGATATAGATAATTGCTTTCGCTTTATCTATGTCAGAAACCTTATCGCCTAAGGCGATGGCGTGACTCAATCCCTGTGCTCGCAGATGGAATTTTATATCCAGCTGCCAGCTTAAGTAATTCTTTCCTGAAGCATCCAAAACGTCGAAATCGACGCTCGCAATTTTGGCCATTTATTACTCTAGCATGTAAAAAGATAGCATTAATTAGATATTTTGCGCAAAAATAAATAATCAAGCACATCAGACATAAATATTTGCTGCGTGGATCGGCTAATCACCATAAATAATTACAGTCCATTACAGTCCCAAAAAGAAAGAAAGTACAACTCGGGAACCCCCGTGGGGCCCCTATTCTTCTGGAATAGTCCTTCATCTTCTTGAAGCGTCCGCCGGGCTTGTAATTTTACAAAATTATCCTCACTACATTTTTCTCTCAAAAGGAAAATAATGCATGAAAAATAAAAATGGTGATAAACTAGCCGATCCAAAACCACAGCAAATATTAACCATTCATCGCAGGCAGTTATAATGCAGCAGGCATTATCACAGGCAGTTTATACATCGCAGGCAATTTTATTTATTCATCACAGGCAGTTTATAATGGAAAATGAAATCTACCGTTTAAAAATTATTGGACCACTAGGCAACGTCATGCACCGTTAGGTTAGTTGACTAACGGCAGAGCGGTCGCAGGATCTTCTTAATTTTTAAACGTTTTTTAAAGAAAATCATAAATCCAAATATAATTTGCGATGAGTAAAAATCACATGCATTTTGGTCCAGATTTTAACGAGAAAAAAAATCGCAATAAATCTGAAAAAATTTTGAAAATTCGAAAAAATTTTCTGGGTCAGAAACCCTAGTTAGGGTTTTGGGGTACTCACGCCGGGCCCGTACCCGCTACTGGCGGGCGGGCCCGTTTGCCGCAGCAGGCGGCGGGGAGGGGGGGGGGGCCGCCGCTGCAGGCGGCGGGGAGGAGGGGGGGGGGGCCCGCCGCGGCAGGCGACGGGGGTTGCCCGCCGCTGCAGGCGGCGGGGAGCCCCCGCCTGCGGCGGCGGGGGTTGCCCCCGTCGCTGCAGGCGGCGGGGGTTGCCCCCGCCTGCGGCGGCGGGGGTTGCCCCCGCCGCTGGCGGCGGGGGTGCCCTGCCGCTGCAGGCGGCGGGGTTGCCCCCGCCGTTGGCGGCGGGGTTGCCCCGCCGCAGCAGGCGACGGGGAGCCCCCGCCTGCCGCGGCGGGGGTTGCCCCCGCCGATGGCGGCGGGGGTTGCCCCCGCCGATGGCGGCGGGGTTGCCCCGCCGCAGCAGGCGGCGGGGGGGGGGCCCCCGCCTGCCGCGGCGGGGGTTGCCCCCGCCGATGGCGGCGGGGGTGCCCCGCCGCTGTAGGCGGCGGGGTTGCCCCCGCCGTTGGCGGCGGGGTTGCCCCGCCGCAGCAGGCGGCGGGGAGCCCCCGCCTGCCGCGGCGGGGGTTGCCCCCGCCGGCGGCGGCGGGGGTGCCCCGCCGCTGCAGGCGGCGGGGAGCCCCCGCCTGCCGCGGCGGGGGTTGCCCCCGCCGGCGGCGGCGGGGGATGCCCGCCGCTGCAGGCGGCGGGGAAATCCCCGCCTGTAGTGGCGGGGGGGTTCCCGCCGCCGCAGCGACGGCGGGAAGGCCCCCGCCGCTGCCGGCGACGGGGGGGGGGGGTCGGTGAACCCTATTTCGGGTTTGGGTGATTTTTGGGGAAAAACAACGGGTAAAAATCCGATTTTTAGTGGAAAAAACCCAATTTTTTCTTCCAAAAATACGTTTTTTAATTGAAAAAGGGTGATTTTTAGCGATAAAAACGGTGTTTTTAATCGATTGAGCCAAAAAGAATTAAATCACCACATATGCGCATATACAAAATTTAGATCTAGAGAGAAAGTTACCTCTAGATCCTACCCGCCGGATCTAGCGACGTTCGGTGAAGGAAGCCCGTTCGCGTCGCGTCCGTTCGTCGCGTCCGTCCGTCGGCAGGGGTTCGGCTTAGCTTTGAGCGTGCTGATAACGTGTTGTAAACTTGGCGGCTATGGAGACCATAGCCCTATATTTATAGTGGTAGGGTTACATAATGGGTGGATACCCACTAACGGGTAGGCCCACCAAGAAGCCCGTTTATAACAGCATTATAATATTATTGAAAGGTTAAACCGAACATTTTATCTATCTTCATATAATAAAATTGAATTATGAAAAAAAGTTTGAATTAATAATGGCATAAACTAGTTCCAATCGAAGCATGATGGAAAGAAGAGATTTCAAACCAAACCCGAATGAAGATCCAAATTTAGTATCCGGGTTTGGTTTGATCCTCTACAAATCACAATACCAGTCCCACTAGTTTACCACCCTAATTTCGGTGTAAGATTTCCTGCATTCTTGCTAACACGAAGAACCATCCTGTGTAAAATTTTGTATTTTTAAAGGTGAATAATGAATTATGATTGTAATTTTTAACAGTAACATGTGACCACAACCAAACTTCAATTGGAACTTTGGTCTCTAAACCACTGCAAAGGTTTCAGTCATTCTGTCAATTATTTTTTGTCGTTGCCGTGGAAGAGGGAGTGGAGGAGGGGTAACCACGCTGAGATGTTGACATGAAGAAGATGTCAGCCACACAAACCATTCGGATCCCTTTTTGTAACAGAAGCAAATAATTGGTATCCAAACACTTCATTTATTTGTTTAAAAAATATTTATCAGGCCCGTCATCATCACAACTAGCAGTTGCAAACGAATAATAGTACTCGGCGGCAGCGGCGGAAGGAGTGATGTAATCTATAGAATACATGCCTTTGCTTTCACCTTTTCTTTTAATTTACCGTATACATCGTAGCATTGGAGTGTGCAAGCGAAACAGATTATACGACCATCTGCATTACAACACACGACACCAAACATTCAAAGCAAAAAAAAAAAAAAGAGGAGAAGAAAAAAAGACTTGCAGGCACTTCGTAGGAGGGAGAACTGGCCTAACCAAGAGAAGAGCCCTCTACGGCTTTCCCTTCGACAGCTGCTGCCCGGCAACCGCTGCCGGGCAACACTTCTTCTTCGAGGGGCAGCACGTTCCCGCCCCGAGCTGCCTGCCGGCCATCCCCATTGCCGCAAAGCATATCAGCATCACAAAGAAGTTGATCAAGAGAATTTTGTACATCCCCATCCTCAAATCGAAAAAAGGAGAAGAAGTTGATCTTCCGGCCATCGCCAATGCCGCCATACATATCAGCAACAGGATGAAGTTTATCAGGATAATCTTGACATCCCATTAACTCTCTCTCTCTCTCTCTCTCTCTCTCTCTCTCTCTCTCTCTACTCCCCCCTGTTTTCAATTGTGAGTGAATGATGAAACATGGAGAATGCAGGTATTTATAGAGCCTATGAATCTCACTATTTTAATTAATGATGATTGGTGTAGTTAAAAAAGTTTGTTATAAGCACATGAAATCATAAAGAAGCACATGCGGTCTCTGGTTGATGCCGTGAAGTAGAAAAAATCAAAATGCCTCTAAAAAGATGTCTGGCTTTGGCTTGAACTGTGAAAGAATCAAAATGCCTATAAGAATCAAACTGCTTACCTGGATTTCAAAATTTTGGACATACAAAGCAGCTTGGCAGCTGGCAGCTGGCAGCATATAATGACGCGCAATCCATAAATCAAATTTGTGTGGCTGACATCTCTTCATGCCAACATCCCAGCGTGGTCGTCCCTCCCCCACACCAATTGAATTTTATAATTCATAATTCAACTTAAAAATGCAAAATTTTATGTATGATGGTTGATCTTCGTGTTATCAAGAAGCAGGAAACCTTACACCGAAATTAGGGTGTGGTAAACTAGCTAGTGTTACTGGGACGTGATTTATGGAGGCCGGATACAAAATTTGGAATAATGAATGAAATCTTCACTATCCCCATGCTGTACACATCGCTCTTCTCTGTTGCTTTCAGAGAGCACGCATGTTCTGAATGTAACATAAAAGATTCGTCGTTTTGATGCCTAATTAGCAAATAACAGATTGATAACACTGAGATACGCCCACGTAAATGCATATATACCAGGTGCAATGTAGCCACATGATCATGCAAACACGGACTCAGACTCGGTGTAGCCTCTGGAATTCGATCTCTGGCTATCGATCAGAACCTTTGCTAGCCCGAACTTGTCTAAATGAGCGAGTTTTTTGTGACTTATTTAATGTAACAAATTGATGAAAGTATGGTTAGAAAGCATGTTATGAGTCTAAGAAATCATAAACGATGTGTTTTTTGGGCTTTAGAAACAAATGCAGTGTCTCTTGTCGACCCCTCTCAATTAACAGTCTCTGTCCTCCCCCCTCTCACTCCTACCCTTATTCCTATGAAATCATGATAACGATGGATGCCGACCTCTCTTTATTCAATATGTCCCGGCTCTCTAAGGGCCTGTTTCTTTGCAGGGCTAAGGGGCGAGAAAGTGTAAAATGTATACTATTCATGACACTATTCACTGTTTTCTTCGTTCACTTTCTTGCGTTGTGTTTCTTTCGAAAGAAAATTTTAACCGAGATTTTGCTGAGGTGGCTGTGCGGCAATCCCCGTAAAAACCGGGGATTACGCTTGGATTCCCCTCGTTCTCCCCTCGTCGTCTAATCAAACTGTGTCTTTATTTAATATTTTAGGCGGAAGATAATAACCGCGCGAGTTTTTTGTTTTATTATCGAGGAATGCATAGTGTAATTGTTTTATTATAATTTAATTAATAATTAATTAGTTTAGTTAATTATTAAATGGTTAGTTTAATGATTTTAATTAAATATATTAGTTTAATAATAAGTGGGACCCACACCACTTTCCTCATCCAACAATCCCAATCCTACTTTAACCAAAAGAAACACAATACTTTAGTGTGGGACCCACAAACAAATTCCAATCCCACCTTCCAAACCATTTTCCAACAAAAGAAACACAAAACTCATCTCTCTTTTCCTAGATTCCAACCAAGATTTACTATTTACAACACTAAATTCCAAACCACAGTTTTGCAAAGAAACAGCCCCTAAGAAAACGTGACATAAGAACACAGAGGACCATATGCTTCTCGTTAGAGACAGCCAGCTTTCAATTTTCATACACACATACACAAAGCACACTTCAGGAATCTAGCCCATCAGCCCAACTGCAAAGTCTTCAGAAGCCTCATCTTTCCTAGCTAGACGGGTAAAACCACATGGCCAACTTCATCAAGAACCTAATCTCATGCATTCCCCTCCCCCTCTCTCTCAATCTCAAGAGGTGAAAAAGAGCACGTGCATGAAATCCTCAGCCATGAAATTAAACCAAGTGGCCATCATCAATATTGGATCCCATTGGGGGACAGGGTGACGGGTGGTGGTCGAATCATGGCACGTGATGCGTCAGATTATTTGCTTCGGTTACAAAACAAAATGCGAATAAAAAATCGGTTTAAACATTTACATATCTTCTCGGTTTATTTTCGGATGAATGGGTTGTGTGGCTGACATCTCTTCATGCCTACATCCCAGCGTGGGTACGTACCCCTCCCCCCGAATGGATGAATGAAATCTTGGCAGTGGTTTAGAGACCATGTTCCAATTGAGTTTTGCTTGTGGTCACATGTTACTGCTGCATTCATAATTCATAATTCAATAAAAATACAAAATTTTATACATGATGGTTCTTTGTGCTATCAAGTGTTGACGTGTAAATCCGTTGCATAGTAAGGTGGTGCTGACGAGGACGCCTCTGGGGACGTGGCGCTTAATCTGTAGGGAAGTGGGACCCAAGGAATGTTGGATCTGGATCCTAGCCTAGAGGGGGGGTGAATAGGCTAATAAAAAATTCTCGTGCAACTCACGAGAAATCACACGCAGTTAAAAGAACAACCAGAGTAATGAAAGGCAGACACAGAGTACACAACAGATTTACCCTGGTTCGGTCGTCCCAACGACCTACTCCAGCCCCCAAAGCAGATACTAGATTGAATAGCGCAATAGGTACAAAGTCACAAGTTAGAGCACGCTCAGAGCACCCTCTACGTCTCTACACTCGCCAGACTCTCAGTACACCACACACAGTGTTTTCTCTCACTATCAATCCTAGTAAAGCTTTTTACCAGCTAGTCCCAAACTAGCTGGGTCCCACTTGTCTAGCCCCAACCAGACAAGTCCCGAAATAGTCACAAAATAGGTAAATTTCCCCTACGAGGATCTAACACAACAACTACACAAAATAATAATAAATAGAGTTTAGGAATCTCAGTTTGTGTAGCGGCGATGTCCTCGTCAATCAGCACGGGTCAGATCAATCTGACAAGTAGTAGTCTCTGATGTCTCCCCCCAATAGTTCGGCTGCCCTCTCGATGAAACTTGCGCCTTCCTCCAAAGATTGAAACTTGCAGCCTACACCAAAAAATTGCAACTTGCCCTCTAACTGTCCTTCTCCAATCTCCAATGATCTGCACGCCTATGATCTGCTCCCTCTTAATCTTGCGCCTCTTTTCTGGGTTTTGCCGCAAGTTATTTTTGATGCGCCTTTTTTGTTGTTTGAAGTTGCCGCAAGCTATGTGCTTCTTCAATAAAAATTTTGTCCCTTGGTGCTTGATTGAGAGCTTGGTCAAAAATGTCGGCGGCTTGGGGATTTTACGGCTAGGGCTCTTGGAGATTTTTGGTTGCTGCAAACTTTGGTCTCTCCTTTTGATATAAGCCGCACAATTTTTAGGGTTCTCTCAAAAGGGTTTATATAAGAATGGGTAGAGATCTTTGTGCCCCAAAGGAAATCCCTAGAAATAAGGAATGGGGATTTGAATTGATATTGAGTGGGGATTTGAATTTGAATGGGATAATGATAGCCATTGGATTCGATTTGCAATTCAAGTTGGATACGGAAAAATCTATTACAAATCTAGCTAATTGATTTCCATCTCTCTCCACATTGACCAAGTCAAATTGCTTTGTGCACACACACTCCCTCTCTCCCAATATGCTATACGAATAGCAATTCTGCCAAATAGTGCAAATATATTGTTTCGTCAATCCTGAAACACACTAAGCACACACGTCAGATATAACGACACGTTTTTAATCATCAAACCAAGATCCTAGATCGTTGCTTCCAACACTCTCCCCCTTTTGGTGATGACAAACCCATAAAAGATTTGAGCAATAAGTATGGGTGTGTGAAGTGTGTTGAAGGTGTAATGCAATATGATGTATGGATGAGTCATTCAAGCATTACAAAACATGCACAACAAATATAGCAAATATAAGCAAGCTAGCAAATATAAGCAAGCTCCCCCTTCTCTCAAGCTCCCCCTTCAATATTTATTCAAGTATTTTTCTCAAGCTCCCCCTTCAACAAATAATACTAACAAATCTTTCTTTTCTTTCTCCCCCTTTGTAATCACCAAAAGTGGATTAATGAAGTCACAAAAATATTCCATGCAAAAATAAACCATTATTAAATGTAGCGTGCAATTTGCATGAGTTTTCCAAGGAATAGTCAATTCAAGCTCATGGAATTTCATAACAAGACTTCTCCACCTTTGTGTAAGTGTAATGATATAAACAATAAAGTACTAAGGGAGATTCATTTTTAGAACAATCAACCAAATCAATCCGCATTTTCCAATTTTTCATGAATATCACTAGGATTGATTTTTCCCACCTCATCAAAGATGAGTTCAAGTTACCGAACCCCGAAACATGGCCTAAAAGGACTTTTAAATGCGGGGTGGCATTGCTTGACGAGTTATATACACCAACGCTAATTATTACCCATTTAGCACAAGTTGGATACTCGTGGGTTGTGTATTAGCCATGAAGTGTATCCATTTTTCATACGGAGCAATTTTCATATATTTTTCATTTGCAATTTTTTTTTGCTCAATTTTAATTCATGGCTAAACACTTCATATCCCTTAGAGAATTCAGAATTTAATCATTCCTACATTCACTTTCCACTATTCTTCAAAAGAATCTCCAAAAGCACTAAAAAGTCTATTATCGTGAAAGTGCAAATGTAGGTGTAGAAGTCAAATTCGAAATTTATGAGACATGTCATGGCTATTAAAAAGATAACAACATGTTCATGTAGCTACAACAATAATGAATTAACTTCTACAAGGGATAGATTTAATCATTCATACAATGCCACTTAGGATAAAACATAAAGGGTATTCTTTTAAGCTCAAATTTTTTTTTGTTTTTGTTTTTGTTTTTTCAATTTTTTTTGTTTTTTTTCAGAAATAAAAACATTAAAAATCATGCAAGCAAGCACTCAAAACAAAATAAAACAAGCACACAAAAACTATCTATGAAGGTATGCAATGAATATGCAAAGAGGGATAAAAATTATACCTTCTCGTCGCCTTTTGACGAAGGAGCTATAAGATTGAGACATTGAATATATCGCTCCTCGTCAAAACTCCATCATACCTACATGAAAGGTGTTAAGTGTGACCTTAGAATCCAACAAGGTCCACTAGTGTTAGCCAATATTGTTTTAGGAACCCACACTTGTTTAAACTTGATATTAGTGTTCCTAAATTTGCAATAATATGAAGTGTGTCCTACACTATCACAAGTAAAGCACTTTGCATATTTTTTCTTTGCAATAGAGGGTACATTGTGGAATTTCTTGAATTTTTGCTTTTCAACGTTTTTCAGACCAAAACCAAGTCCTCTTCTATTATTGCCATATAATTGATACTCTAAAATAGTGTCCAACGATTGTTTTCCTATAGAGAATTTCTTAATGGCCAATTCAAGATGAGAGACTTTGATTTTTAATTGTTTATTCTCTTCCACAAGCATCGTGCATTTACTTATAAAAACCCTCTTGTTTTCCTCTTCCTTCTTCTCGAATTCAATCATTTTTCTTTTAAAGTCATTATCTAGCATGCAAAATTTATCCTTAAGCTCTCTTATTTCATATTCTTTTTCAGCTTCGAGCTTCATTAAATCTTGTTTAAGCATGCTATATTGATTTAATAAAGAGGAACACGAAATACAAGGAGCATTTTCATCAAAGCTTTCTTTTTCCTTCTTCATGATTTCAATAGTAGACTTACATGCATTAAGTTCAATTTTAAGTTTTTCATTCTCTTTAAACACCTTATCATCTCTAACTTGCATGTCATAGTTTTGATTTTGGAGACATTCAATAGTGAACTCATGATCTACTATTTGATTTTGCATTTCTTCACAAATTTTAAGAAGTTCAGCTTTGCTACCTGACGGTGTCTCATCTTGGATGCCCATCAAAGCCATGCAAGAATGGGCTTCATGTTCCTCCTCGCTTTCAGCTTCGCTATCCATATCCCATGTTAATACCTTCGCTTTTCCTTTTCCTTTAGCGAGCTGAGCAGTTTCATTTGGGCAATCCTTCATCAGATGTCCTCTTCCCTTGCATTTAAAACATTGCATTCTATCAGTAGATTTCTGATCATTAAATTGCTTGGAAGAATTATTAAAGTTAGAACGATTAAACCTGGGTGCCATTTCGTTTCTCCCATGCTTGGTCTTGATGAACTTTCTGAAGTTTCTCACCATTAGCGCTATGTCTTCATCATCATCCTCTTCTTCGCTAGCTTGCAAAGCAAGGGGCTTTATGGCTTTCTCTTTCTCCTCAGGTTTCTCTCTTGCTTCAACATTTTGTAGTTCCAACTCATGGGACATCAAATTACCAATAAGGTCCTCCACCTTCAATTGAGACAATACCTTTGCTTCCTGGATGGCGGTGACCTTTGGTCTGAAAGAGCTTGGCAGTGCTCTTAATATCTTTCTCACCTGTTCAAGGCTAGAATATGGCTTACCGAGCGAGCTAGACTTGTAGACGATGTTGGTGAATCTCACAAACATTTCTGATATGGTCTCTGATGGTAGCATACGAAATCCCTCGTAATCTGTGCTCAGAAGTGCAAGTCTAGACTCCTTCACCTGTGACGTTCCCTCGTGCGTCACCTCCAAAGTATGCCATATTTCCTGCGCAGTTAGACAATGTGAGATTCTATTATATTCAGATTTATCAAGTGCACAAATGAGAGCATTCATAGCTTTAGCATTTAAAGAATAAGATTTCCAATCATTATCATCCCATTTGTCATTTGGTTTTTCAATCTCAGCATTTTCTACTTTAATTACAGGCAGTTTATATCCTTTTTCAATTATTTGCCAAGCCTTGTAATCAACAGAAATAAGGTAGATTTTCATACGATTTTTCCAATAAGCATAATCACCTCCGTTAAACCTAGGGGGACGGGAAACAGACTGACCCTCAGCAAAAGCACTATCCATATGGTTATTCATGGTCAATCCTAGGCTAGATCCCAAAACCTGCTCTGATCCCACTTGTTGGATCTGGATCCTAGCCTAGAGGGGGGGGGGGGGTGAATAGGCTAATAAAAAATTCTCGTGCAACTCACGAGAAATCACACGCAGTTAAAAGCACAACCAGAGTAATGAAAGGCAGACACAGAGTACACAGCAGATTTACCCTGGTTCGGTCGTCCCAACGACCTACTCCAGCCCCCAAAGCAGATACTAGATTGAATAGCGCAATAGGTACAAAGTCACAAGTTAGAGCACGCTCAGAGCACCCTCTACGTCTCTACACTCGCCAGACTCTCAGTACCACAAACACAGTGTTTTCTCTCACTATCAATCCTAGTAAAGCTTTCTACCAGCTAGTCCCAAACTAGCTGGGTCCCACTTGTCTAGCCCCAACCAGACAAGTCCCGAAATAGTCACAAAATAGGTAAATTTCCCCTACGAGGATCTAACACAACAACTACACAAAATAATAATAAATAGAGTTTAGGAATCTCAGTTTGTGTAGCGGCGATGTCCTCGTCAATCAGCACGGGTCAGATCAATCTGACAAGTAGTAGTCTCTGATGTCTCCCCCCAATAGTTCGGCTTCCCTCTCGATGAAACTTGCGCCTTCCTCCAAAGATTGAAACTTGCAGCCTACACCAAAAAATTGCAACTTGCCCTCTAACTGTCCTTCTCCAATCTCCAATGATCTGCACGCCTATGATCTGCTCCCTCTTAATCTTGCGCCTCTTTTCTGGGTTTTGCCGCAAGTTATTTTTGATGCGCCTTTTTTGTTGTTTGAAGTTGCTGCAAGCTATGTGCTTCTTCAATAAAAATTTTGTCCCTTGGTGCTTGATTGAGAGCTTGGTCAAAAATGTCGGCGGCTTGGGGATTTTACGGCTAGGGCTCTTGGAGATTTTTGGTTGCCGCAAACTTTGGTCTCTCCTTTTGATATAAGCCGCGCAATTTTTAGGGTTCTCTCAAAAGGGTTTATATAAGAATGGGTAGAGATCTTTGTGCCCCAAAGGAAATCCCTAGAAATACGGAATGTGGATTTGAATTGATATTGAGTGGGGATTTGAATTTGAATGAGATAATGATAGCCATTGGATTCGATTTGCAATTCAAGTTGGATACGGAAAAATCTATTACAAATCTAGCTAATTGATTTCCATCTCTCTCCACATTGACCAAGTCAAATTGCTTTGTGCACACACACACACTCTCTCCCAATATGCTATACGAATAGCAATTCTGCCAAATAGTGCAAATATATTGTTTCCTCAATCCTGAAACACACTAAGCACACACGTCAGATATAACGACACGTTTGTCATCATCAAACCAAGATCCTAGATCGTTGCTTCCAACAAGGAAGAGTGAACCCGAGTCGGGAAGAGCTAAGTCCGAGCTGTTGGGTTGAAGCCCGACCTAACTCCGAGCTATCTTCGTCGGTTTACAATATAAAAAAATCGTTAGGGGGGTCTGATCTGGGTTATGACCCAGATCCTCTATAATGCTTAAGCCAGTGGATGACTTAAAGAGAGCACGAGGCAGCTAGGTCCGACCTACTGGGTGGTCGTCCGATTACTGTCATGCCGAGCTATAGAGGAAGAAATGTAAAGTGGAAGTAGATATTTGAGTATCAGAGTACTTGAGTGTTTAGGACCTCTGGAGACCTCTGGAGATTGATCCCATGTCTTATCGTCGTTGTGACTATTTATAACTTAAAGAAACTTATAAGTTTCAAAGAATATTCGTTTAAACGAAATCCTTAATGTTTGTATAGCATACTTAAGAGAAAGAAAAATGGCATTAAAGCCATACTTGAGTACTTAAATAGACATTCAAAAGTCTGAAGCTATACAACGAAATAAATGTTGAGTGGAAAAGTGGGAGAATAAAAACAAGGTCTAATACAAAGGGAAATGAAAGATGTGACATAGTTCGAAGAGTAATAGCAATGGCAAAATCCATCCACCGCCACATGGACAAAACTCTAAAATCAGAGTACCTCACTGTTGAGGACCCATACAAGTTATGGGTGGCCTTAGATGAACGATATAAACATCAAGAGCACGTTATGAGTGGGAGATCCTGGGACTGCATGACTTTAAGTCCATAGTTAAGTACAACTCGGCCTTTTTAGCTTCACCTCACACCTGAAGTTGTGTAACGGCATGTATTTTTAGTCGTGTTTGATTGTTGTGTGCCTGAAGTATTATTTCAATTTTCCGATGTTTCCATCTAAGTGTTGTTTCCTTCTACGCGTCGACGTAGACGCGTCTTTGTTTCTGGAACTTTTCACCATAACTTGAGTAGTTACTTATTAACCCAACTAATTACTACTAGCTAAATTGAATTATTAATTACCTTTTCTTAATTTCTTTTACCTTATTATTATTACCCCTAACCTCATCCATGGTTAATAGCAGATTTGGGCAGCTCAGATCTGAAATAATTGGATCTGAACTGCCTCATTCATTAGAAACCCCCTTAATTCATTTCCACCCCACCTCCAGCTTTCCTCATCAACGGTCTGCCCACCTACACTGTTCTTAAAACAACAATAACAACACCATCATCACCACGTCCCTCCACCATCTGAAGCTTCATCGGAGCCTCCACCATCCTCCCGCAAGCTCACGCCAAAACCCACGTCCCACAATGTAACGACTCGTAATTTTTCAAATCATTTAATTACAAATTTAATATATTTTGTAATGGTTGATCAGGAGTTTTAAATGATTTAAAAAAAATTCTATAAAAATATTTTAAAACACTAGACTTATTATATTGTATTTCAGTATTTTCAGATTTCCTCAAATGCCCAAAACATTTCTGTTAAAATTCATTTTCAAAAATTTCCGTTTTGATTCGACGAATTTATTTTCTATTCAAACACCTTTAAAACGTTTTCAAACTTCTGCAGTAGCATCCTATGATCATTTAGGGCTCCCTACATTAATTTCGTAATTTTCTGATATCATTTCAATAGAGAACCCGCAAACCCGCTTTCTAAATGTTTTGGCCAAAAACTAGTATCCCCGTAGCCCAAACCCTGAAACGGACTTTGTATTCTCCATCCTCGTGACGATAAAAACCCGTGGGTATGTTTTCGTAATTTTTCGGAATAGTTTCATCCAAGGGCAAAATCGTAATTTCGTGATCATTTTAACTATTACGTTTACTACTTTCCTAATTATTTTTACAAATCTTAATCACACTTTACCCCTACCTAACCCCCCACGTTTAAACGTGGTGCATGCATGATACCCCTTTTTCTAAAGCTCTCACCAACCTAATTAATGTTATTTTGACTAAAAATTAAATACTAATAGTAGTTATAAGCCTATAAATACCCCCTAATCCTATAAACCCAATTAAAATCCTAAGTTAAGTTTAAAAATCTCCCAGGCCCGCGCGCGCTCTCTCTCTCGTACTCTCTCTGTAACGACCCGCTTTCGGGGGCCCGTTACTTATTTGATAATTGCGCAGGTTCTGCAGTTAACCAGTGAAGTCAAAATAGCCACGATGCAGAGATGTACAAAGAATACCCAAATAGTGTCCAATTATTACAATCCGTACTGTACAAATGTTCCAACGATACATGAATGAAAGAAAGTACACAACTGAAAATAGCTCTGGAAGCTGCGGTCTCATGGTCGAAGTCTGGCGCTATTAGCTCAAGAGCATCTGCTTCCATATGTACGTCGTCTGCGGTGCCACGGAGATGGAACCGTAGGTAAGTCACAACAATTCTAAATGAAGAAAGAGAGGTACTGTACAAGTATGACAAAGCAGACCAAAGTGAAAGTAAAGTAAAGTACGGTGCAGTGTCTGTACAAGTGTAGAAAGTAAAAGTACCGCAAGTAAAGTGCGGTGACTGTACTGGCAAGGAAAGTAAAGTGCATGTACTGTAAAGAAAGTAACTGTAATGCGTAAAGTAAAGGTGACTGTGCAAAAGTAACTACGTGACTCAAGTCGGAGAGTACAATATGTGACCGTTCAGTTCATCTCTTGCCTGGGTGCTACCCAGACGAAGGCCGGTACCCAGGCAGCATGATGGTTTGCCGAAACTCAGGCAGCTAGACAGGTTACTTTTATTTTGCCAAAACTCAGGCAGCTGGACGGTATGCCAAAAACTCAGGCAGCTTGACATGTAGATCGAACTCTAGTCACTCCCGTACTCTCGCAAACTATGAGTTACCCCAATACCCCAGTGACGTGTCAATTACAAGTTCTAGACAGGATTTTTCCACAGGATGTTCCACGCATGATATTCCACACGATGTTCCGCATGTTAGTCACACCAGGTTAACTGGTTGACTTCCTCATTGAAAAACCAGCAAGTAGGATAAAAACAAGTCCAACACCAAAAGCTGTTACTTCCGTGCTTTGAGCACGTGGTAGTGTGGCTAGCACACAATTTACCCAAGTTGAAAGTTGGCAAAGTAATCTTTGGTAGATTACTTTCATTTAGTTCTCTAGTTTGGTTTAACTTGAATAGCCGTTCTGAGGCTATAAGTGAAGTGTCACAAGTTCATGCAAGCACATTAGACTATTTTTCTAAACTTAGAATCTGTCGTGACTTACTATTTTAGAGCTCGTCGTGGCAAGACGAGGTTGGAGCTGGAAGAGCTGGTGCACGAGAAATGGTACCTGCAATCACAAGAAACAATTGGTTAAAGCGCACCCTATTTTCTATTCAAATAATCTGATCGTTTTGATTTTTATAACTGATTAAAACGGTGTCGAAAACGGGTCTAAAATTTTATATAGACTATATAGGATGAAGATAGTTTTCCTGCAAGAGGGAATATTTTTCTGAGGCTTATAGTAATTTTTAGGATTTTTAAAAGCTCAAAAACTATTTAAAAACTATTTTTCAATTAGCGACGCATTTATTCAGGAATTTATTCCGGATGCAATCCACATCGGAATGTTGCAAGTGAGGTGTCAAAACGACCGTCTCGAAGAGTACTTTAGCATATATTTTTATCACATATTTGTTTACGTGAAAATAAGAAGATACAGATTTTTAAATGAAAATAACGGATTTAACTTATAGGCTTAAAAATTAATTCTGGAAAAACTAAGCGTCGGATTGAGATGAAACTAGCGCCATTAGGTCCAGAATGTCATTTCTGATTTTCTGGAGCTAGTCACTCATTTTTCTGGGTCTTATATAATTACTTATGGATTTAAAACCATAAACACATATTATTAAATAATTAAAAATACGAAAATACGTTTTTTCGGCATATTTACAAGTTTGCCATTTCGAATTTAAACTTACGCTGCCGTTCGTTCGCATGCAGCGAGAGGGGGCTTCGGCGTCGTTGACGGCGGCATGGGGCGGCAGCGGAGGGGCGGACCCGACGGCGAAGGCGGCGGCGCCAACAGCGGGGCGAGGCGAGGCGGTGACGGTGGAACACGGCGGCGTGCTGCAGGGGTTTGCGGCGATCGCCGTGGGTGACGTCGAAGGTGGCAGCGGTTCGAGGCGGCGTCGGGGGGTTCTCGGGGCGGAGGTGAGATCGGTGAAGGGCGTGCGGCGGGAAGGCGAGGCTGAGGATGATCGGAGGCTGTCGGAGCGGGCTCGAGCTGATCGGAGAGGGGGTGTTAGAGGCTGAGGGCGCGGCGACGAAGGCCGGAGGAGCGGTGGGGGGTGTCGACGTGGCCGTGGGTCGGGGATCGGATGGTGGAGCTGCTGCGACCGTGGGTGCAGGCGAGGGTGCTCGGGGAAGAGGGGGTTCGCCGGAGCTTGGTGGTGGCGGGCTCACGACGAGGCTGAGGGAGGCAGCGGGGTGTGGGGTTCGAATGAAGAGAGAGAGAGCATGGCCTTTGAAGAAGAGAGATAGAGACTGAGTTTGTGTGTATGGGTTAGATGGGTAATATATAGGGTTAGAGAACTTTAGCTGAGAGAGAGAGAGAGTTAGCTGGGGATGTTAGCTGAGAGAGTGGGTGTTGTGGGTTGGGGTAGAGTAGATACGGGTTTGGTTAGGTAATGGGATTAGGTAGGGTAATGGTGATTAGGGAGGTAATTAAGGTAATTAGTGAAACGAAATTACGAAAATGTCCCTACTAGTAAACGTGTCCGAAAAATTACGAAAACATACCCACGGGATCGTATCGTCACGAGGATCGTGAATACGAAGACCGTTACAGGATTTGAGCTTCGGAAATACTAGTTTTTGGCCAAAACGTTTAGAAAGCGGGTTTGCGGGTTCTCTATTGAAACTATATCAGAAAATTACGAAATTAATGTGGAAAGCCCCAAATGATCATAGGATGCTACTGCAGGAGTTTGAAAACGTTTTGAAGACGTTTGAAAAGAAAATAAATTTGTTGACCCAAAACTGCAATATCTGAAAATGAATTTTTATCAAATCTTTTAGAGGTATTTGATGAAATCCAATCTTGCTAAAATACTCCATAACTAGTCTGGTACTTCAAAACATTTTTATAGGAAATTTTTGAAATCAGTTTAAGACTCCTAATAAACCATTATAAAATACAATTAAAATTGAATTTTCTTTAAATACTTAATTTGAAAGTATTGGAAAAATACAGGCCGTTACACTCTCACTCATGCACACTCTCTCTCCCTTCGCCGGTGTAGTCGCCGCCCGCCGTCGCGTCACTGTCGCCGCCGCCCTCTCTCCAAGCGCCGACGAAGCCCCTCCACCGTCGCCGTCGTTCCCAGAGGCCGCCGCCGACGCAGCAGCGCCCCTCCTCCGTCGTCGTCGTTTCCAGAAGTCGCCGCCGCCGCTCGCCCCGCTGCGCCGCCGCTCGCCCCGCTGCGCCGCCCCCCGAGCCGTCGGCCTCCTCCTTCCACGCTCCGCCGACGCCGTGCACCGCCGCCGTCGCTCGCCAAGCACACAAGCCCCCGTCGGCCGTCGAAGCTGTGCGTAAGTTTGACCGTGGCAAACTTGTAAATATTAAGAAAATTCGAAAATTCGTAATTTTAAATGATTATTAATGGGGTTTATGGTATAAAATCCATAACTAATTATACAGGGACCAGAAAAATGTGTGGATGCCCCAGAAAATCAGAAACGACATTTCGGATCCAATAGCGCTGATCTCACCTCGATCAGATGCCTACTTTTCACAAAATCGATTTTTGAACCTTAAAATTAAATACGAATAAATCTTTCTAAAATTCGTAGCTCACTGGTTTTACATACAATAATATGTGATAAAATTATATGTGATAATAGACTTCGAGACGGTCATTTTGACTACTCATTCATATAATTCCGACTTGTATTGCTCCTGTAAGAAATTACGGAAGATACACGTTCCTTAAGTTTTTAGGATTTTAAGCTATTTCTAAGTTTCTAAAAATTATAAGAAATTAACAGAAGCATCTGAAAAATATTTGTTCTTGCAGAAAAATTAATTTCATCATATCTAGGCTATAGAAAAATTTAGAGCGTTTTTCGACACCGTTTTAGCCAGTTTTGAAAATCAGAACGATCAGATTATTTAGATAGGAACGTTGTGTGTTTGATCAATGTTTTTGTGTTGCAGGTACAAACTATTGTGCACCTACTTCAGAGGAAGCACTAGATCAAATTTCAGCTAGCTACGACAGCCTCGAAACTGGTAAGTCACGACTAATTCTAATGTTAGAAAAGTAGATAAGTGTACCCGTATGAACTTAGGACACCACTATAGCCTCCGAACGGCTACTTGACTTGAACCGAACTAGAAACCTAATCTAATAGGAAAGTAATCAACTATAGATTACTTTGCCAACTTTCAACTTTGGTGGTTGTTAAACACAAACATCAACTTGGGTAAATTGTGTACTACCGAAACTACCACCCTTAAACCAACAGTTTTTGTATTCCATGTTTGTTGGACTTGTCTTTATCCTCAAATTTCTTAGCATCCACTTTGCTTTAATTTCTGGTTTTAAAACCAGTGGTCCTGGTTAATTATCATCGTGAACAAGGAATTGATAACATCTCGAGAAACATGTTGTGGAACATGTTGTGGAATATCTGGTGGAACATCGCATGGAACATCTTGTGGAACATCCCGTATAAAACATGTACACAGAACACTTAACACTTCGCTGGGGTTTTGGGGTAACTTATAGTTTGAGAGAGTATGGGAGTGACTGGAGTTCAATCTTCCCGTTCCGCTGCCTGTGTTTCGGCATACCGTCCCGCTGCATGTGTTTCGGCAAAATACATGTACCGTACCTGTGTTTCGGCATTCGTCTGGGTCGCGCCCAGGCAAGAGATGGACTTGATGGTCACATATTGTACTCTCCGACTTGAGTCACGTAGTTTAGCGTATAAGTTTTGTCGGTGGCCCACATAAGAATGATAAGCTTCCTTCAATGGACCATGATCTGGTCAATGTGCTTTGCTAAGTTTGTTGGATCACCCTTGCTAGACTTGGGGTAGTGATCCTGGCTTAGTCACTTCCCTGGCCGTGTTCCGCTGGACCGCAAGGACGTGAATCATGATTGTGTATGCCATCGATCTTCATCACTATCACACTATCTTCAGCTAATACATTCACAGCTACTCTACACGTTCCATGTACGTTACTTCACTTATGCAGTCGTACCTTTAGCTACAACGGTAGCATGTTTCACTTGCTTAGCCTGCTCTACCATAGTACAGTTGTTATCTTATCCAGTTCACTTTACTTTTACTACTCAGTTGTGTACAGTTGTTGCTCAGTACTTTACTTTTCACTCTGGTTTGCTCGTACGTAGTTGCTTTTTGTCATACTTGTGCAATGCTTCTTTTCTATATTTAGAATTATTGTGACTTACCTTCGGTTCCATTTATGGCACCGACAGACGACGACCAGGTTGAAGAAATTGCCCCTGAGTTTACAGACCCAGAGTACGACCCGGAGACTACAGAATTTTAGCTGTTTGTATTGGTGTGAGTGTGCTATGTTATGTATTTCCTTTTCGCATTTCTTTTCTATATTTCCTTGATGTATTGGTGAGAGAGTGCTGCTTGCTGTTGTACTTTAATCTGGACTGTAATAATGTACGCTGGTTTGAGTATTGGTACATCTCTGGATTGTGGCTATTTTGTTTTCACTGGTAAACTGCAGGACATGCGCAAATATCAAATAAGTAACGGGCCCCGAGAGCGGGTCGTTACACACAACAACAACAACAACAACAACATCAGCCACCACTACAACCCAAACAAATTTCAGCATCCCCTCCCCAAAATCAAACCAATTGAACAATCCCCTCTTCCTTGAACCTGATTTCCATTCCTCCTTCAACCAAACAGCAAACCCAACCCAACCCAAAATCAATCAAATCCACAAATCAAAACCAAAATCCGAAATCAAATTGAAAAAGAGAGGGAATCAAATTGAAATTCAGAATCTGAAATCAAATTTCAGATCAATACAAACATAGTCACCTCAGCCCTTACCCCTCCCCCTTCCTCACTCTCGTCCTCCCTGCCGGAGCCGCCGGAGCCGCCGCTGCTGCGTCAGATCGTCGCTGCGTGCTCTGCCGCATCCCATGGCGTCGTCGCCGTGCCCAGGCCGCATCCATGCGCCCGCCTGCAGGCGCTGCTGCCGCGCTCGCCCTTGTCGCCGCCGTGTCCGTCCTAGCCGCTCAGCCCGATCCGCCTAGGCCGCAGCTAGGACTGTTGACGAACGAGCTTGAACGAACTTGAACATGGAGCTTGGTTTTGTTCAAGAACAAAATACATGTTCAAGCTCTGTTTGTTTACTAACCGAGCTCTAAAAGCTTGTTCAAGATTGTTCGTTAAGCTTTCCGAACGAACGTAAACGAACATAAACGAACATTTACCGAGCTTGTTCAAGAGTAGTTCATCGAACGTTCTGTTCGTTAACAAGACGTATCGAGCTTGTTCATGAACATGTTCAGGATCATGTTCATGAACACATAATCAATCTTGTTCATAAATATATTTTCAAACAAAAAACAAACGTCAATTTTTTAATCAGGAAGGATAATATTTAACCATAATTGTCAATGACTAAATCAATTAAATAAAAGGATTAAATATTTGCATGACAAAAACAAACAAATCCAACATAATAGCTCCATAAATCCCATTACAAGCATCCATTCCCAGCATAGTAAAAAATATAGTATTTGTCTAAATGCAATACAATGTAAGAACCCAATATTCCAACAATTCCACCATCAATGTATTATAATGAACATTTAACGAGCTTGTTCATGAACATCACTTAACGAGCTTGTTCACGAACACTTAACGAATACTTAACAAACACTTAACGAGCTTGTTCATAAACATAAATGAACGAGCACAGTTATGTTCAAGCTCTGTTCGTTTACTAACCGAGCTTTAAAAAATTTGTTCAAACTTGTTCATTAAGCTTCTAGAACGAACGTAAACGAACATGTACCAAGCTTGTTCACGAGTAGTTCGTCGAATGTTCTATTCATCAACAGCCCTGGCCCGCCGCCCAGGGATCTGACCCCCTTGCCCGTGAGCTCCCTACAAAAAAAAGAAGAGAAGGAGAAAGAACGGAGAGAGAGAGAGAGAGAGGTAAGAGGAGTTAAGTTTTTATATAGTTAAAATTAATAATTTAGGATAAGATTAGTCTATTATATGGATAAGTTATTATAAGTTAAGTTGATATAAAGTTAAAGTTATATATTATATTAAGAATTATTAGTTAAGTTAACAGTTAAATTTAATAACTAATGTTAGTTTTTTTTAATATTACTCTATAGTAAGTTAAAGTTTACAATATATATAGGTTTAAAGTTATACATATAAATGTTAGTAAACAGTATGTTATATAATGTGTGTATATAAGTTAGTTTAATTAGTTAATAACTATTACTCTAATATCACGAATCTTATGACACAGATAAAACGTGCCTCACGTTACCATCACCTGGATACCAACATCACCCCGAGACAAGTATTTTATTGTAAATGAATTACAAATTGAATTGTTCAAACATAGTACCAAAATCTTATTTTATGGCGCCTGTTGACTTTAGAAGCCAAACCGTGTGCTTTTATTATACTGGTTGTCTTCTCATTTAAATGGACATGTTATATTAATGTTGATCGTTGACGCACCCCGAAACCTAACCTAGATTCCACTCGGTGGTGTCACAGTCGCCAGACGTGGTATGGCCCCTAGGTGTCAATTCCGGGCTCTATCCGCAAGCAGACGGTATCAAATTACAGTATAAAGGATGTCGGATCCCACAGGAACGGTGACAGTGTAATTGGGTTCTCAGCTTACTTTTATATCTCGAAGTGAGATAGCTATTGGGTTGAGAGAATTGGTTTTGGTATCATTGTTGATTTGATAATAAAAAGGACTAGGACGTTAGGGATCACCGCCAAGACCGTCAGGGATCGACGTTGGAATAAATCCTTACGTTGCATTAGGGTTAGGGGATTAATCTCCCGATTCGTACCACTCTCGTGGGTTAGAATCGCGAGGTATTTCGGTAGCTTTCGTTGACGCAATGGCGGTAGCCGTCAACATAGCGATATAGTTCCTCGGTGGATCCCATCAAGGCACGAGCCGTGCATGGTCACTAGCCTTGATTGGATCCACCGATTTCCCTATTTGAATCCTAGGGATATCCCTTAAGCACATCAATTCCACAGACCATGTGCATGATCTCAGTACGCGTTATCCCAGAGATTCGGTGGAATCGACCGAAATACTTCCATTTTATCCCCAATTCAACCTAGGGTCCAGATCTATATCTCCCCTAGAGTCTTAGGGCTAACCCATCAACCCTAGAAAAGACTACTCACTCATGGCGATGTTGACGGATAAAAACACAATTTTTAGGGAAGAAAACGTCATAGCAAATTGATAGAAAATAGATTGAGAAACTTACAGCGAGTAATAAATCTCAAAGAAAAACCAAGATTCCAAGAACGTGAGAATAGCAAATAAGCTTCCAAATAAATTCGATCCAATAATCTTCAAGAGTTTAATCTAAACCTAACGAGTTTTTCTCTCTAATCTCCTCTAAAAAATATCCTAAACTCTGAAAAGAATCGCCCCCAAACGCTGTCGCAGCTTCCCTCACTTCACTCCCCCAAACACGCAACAGCCACTCCCAAAATCTTTCCAAAAATGGCCTTCAGCATCGTCGACCAAGTCAGTGACTCGGTCTAGCAGTGCGTTGCTCGGTCGGCTGCTCGGGCCGAGCAGCTATACTGCTCGACCGAGCACGACAATGAATCACACTCCTCTGAAATCTTCACTCTGTCTGCACGGCCCGAGTCACTCTGCTCGGTCGAGCAGACAGCTAACTGGGCGCTGAAGAAGTTGCTCGGGCCGTGCAAGGGATTTGAATTAAGAGCTGCTCGACCGAGCACCATGAGTGCTCGGTCCGAGCAAGCTGCGTATCTGCACATTTCTTTAATTTGCATCTGCTCGACTGAGCCGGTGCTTTGCTCGGTCGAGTCACCTGGGAATCTCCTTGCTATGGCTTCTGAGGCTTCTAATCTCCTCTTGCTCTCTCCTTCACTCCTGACATGGCTCTCAAAACTCGGCGAACTCCTGTAGAGCTTCGCCAATGAGCTCATGGACATGTCAGATGTGTCCATACCCAGATCGGGTCCCAAATCGCTCCAAAATCCCTGAAATTAATAAAACACTATGAAACTCGAATATAATGTTAGAAATGCGATGCCGTAGGAAACTACTGGATTTGAAGGCGAAAATGGCATGGAATGCGATGTCATGATGCTATGAAAAAGGTGTAAAATATGGACACATCAATCGTTTAGAACAATTCACTACATGCCTGCTATTAATTTGAACTACCTTTACTGCCTACATGTTATCAAGTTGAACTAATTTAGGAAGAGAGGACGATATAACTCGAAAACATATATGTGAAACCATCGAATACAAATGGGATGAAACCATCGAATACTGATGGGATGGAACCTAGTCGGTGACTAGACAGACACTTTGGGTGGGGTTGGTTCATGTAGTAGAGTCCGTAAATGTGGCTTGAGCATCTTACGGCTATCTCCATACCACACTAATGGAGGCAAGCATCTTGGCCTACTTCCAGGGTAGGACTGGTAAGAAGCGTCACGGTAAACCCCGATGATAGGGTGTATCGAGAACATTTACCTACTCCAATATGGACTTATCACGAGCACAAATAATCAAATACTCAATATACAACTGCTTTAATTTTTGAAATGCAAATTCATACATGCTCGTACCTTACTTTCTGCACTTATTATTCATAAATGTGTACTAACGCTCTTTTGTACTTTTCTAAGTTATTCTTTATTTCATTACTTTAAATATCTTGCCGAGCTTATCGCTGACATATATTTCAATGTATTTATGAAATATATGTTAGGTTCAGAGACAGAGTACATCGAGGACCCTACTTTTGGGGATCCTATCTTAGAAGTGGACCCCACTGATCAGAGCTAAGAGGACACTGAGATCCTCCCTACTGAAGACTAGAGCGAGTTATTTCTATTTCGGTTTTATTATTTAACTTGTCGTTTTCAGGTGTGTTTACTTTCAGCAGATTGTACGGCCATGCTAGGCCTCAATTGCTTTATGTACCTTGTTTTAAAAACGCTGGTGTTAAAAATGTAATGACCATTTATGCTGCTTCTGAGAAATTCGTGTGCAGGGACCTGCTTTGCTAATTAACGCTTATTGTGCTTAAGTCAAAGAAGAAAGAGAAAAAAATACATCTTCTTTACTTTAAGCACATGCATCCTCACTCCCAAGTATAATGGGAAGCGGGGCGTGACAAGTTGTGTGGTGAAAAAGTCTCAGAAGATCGCACGCTGGAAATGACATACACATCTTTCCATGTAAAGAATGCGATACTAATGCAGTAATACCGTGAACGAAAGTTCACTAAGTATTTTGAACTGCTTGCTTACTTATTCATGTCAGCAAAACAGTAGAACTACTCCCTGCAACTCATAACATGTGTCCACCTGGCAAAGCTAGTCAAATATAAATATTGGTACAAACCTAACGTTTGTCTACTTAGCTATTCCTTGAGCACACATCAAACTATAAAACTTGTTGCCATAACATAATTATCATGAGTATTTTCTTACAGTATATATGCGTTTAAATGCAGTATCACAATATTTCTTATGGATGAATATCATGCTTTTTATAAATTTTATTTTACTGCGATTGGTTTTCTATAAATATTTGCCAAAAGATTATGTATATTTTTATTATCCAAATTATACCTCCTAACGTATGCTATAGAAAGCATTTTTACCCTTATGATAGTCAAATAGATCTATTTGGTACATTTGAAATTGAGCATCAGTAATAGAAAACCTGAATACTCCTAAAAATAAAATGAGGATGTCATGTACTCTCTGAAACTTATAAAGTTTCAAAGGATATTCGTCAAAATGAAATCCTTAATAGCATTACTCAAGAAAAATGGCATGAAAACCATACTTACGACTTAAGTAGACTTTCAAAATTCATATGATGTACAAAGAAAAATAAAAAGAGGAAGCATATATACTGGAGCACCTAAAGTGCCCAGAAACGACCAAGTTTTTAAACTTTAGTACGTCATATTTGGTCACACCTGAATTAATGATGCAAGACATCATTAACCAATTCTATAACACTGAAGAACCCGAAGATTCTTCAAAAGGGTGAAACTTTCATTGTCCCATTCAAAAGGAAAAAATGATTGTGAGATCATCTCCACTACGCGTGGACATTGACTCTCAAGACTCCTCAAATATAATTGTTTACAAAATATATTATAAAATACCTTTAGGTCTCTTGAGAGAGGGATTAAAGTGGACTTATCCACTCCCTACATAGGGCGGATGATGTACCTTAGAGTACTCATCCATATATCCTTTAAAAATAGTCATTATCAAACCTATTATCCAACCGCAGTCCAGCCTTTTCGAAGCAAATGAAACACATTACTAAATGTCGGGAACATTGGATAACACTAGGAAATTAAACTGTATTTGCAACTGGAATAATGTCGAACACCCTGAAGTTTGTGTTCACACCCAAAAATGGGTTATATAAATAAATCATTAAAATGATATAAACGGATTACTTGTCCGTTAAAAATCTAGTTGTTAGTGACTGAATGGGGACATGCAATTACACTGCATACCATCAAAACACCTCCTTAGAACCTATTTATACGAGCCTAATCACCTCATATAAACAGTTTTCGAGAACCTCTAACAGGGTAAGCGTTTAGAGCACATATTACAGATTGTGCCATGATGTGTACACATCCCTATAGCACCACTATAAATCATCAAAATACCGTCTTAAAACTATTTATCGGAAGTAATTACCCCAGATAAATAGATTCCGAGCACTCTGAACGGGGAAGCATTTAGAGCACATCTCGTAGATTGTGTCTTGATGGGTAATCATATAAAGAACCGATAGTGAAGATTTGATTCTGAAGATCCTTCACATTCAAATCTCTTTAAATTCCTAGTATTAGGCCCACCATGGTTATTACCACCATCCCTGAGCCTAAAGCTCAGTTGACCATTTCAAATAACATGATTCGTGATGAGATCTTGAAGAACACACAGAAATCAAGTACTAGAACACAGTACGCTAGACAGACAGAAATCAAGTACTAGAACACAAGACGCTAGACACACAGAAATCAACGCGGGGCGGGGAGGTCCAAAAGGAATGCATCATGGGGCGGGGGGAGTGTGGCGTAGTACGCCGAGGGGCAGCAACGTGGGTCACTGTAGCAGTAGGGGTGGCCGTGTCCCATCGGCTCCACGCTGACTGTGGCCTGAAGAGACCGGAGAACGATGGAAAGAAGGGCCATTGCGAGAGCCCAAAAAACCTGGTGGATATTGCCACAACATCTTCGCCTCAGTTCTACGGCACTGATACCCGGTGAACTCTAATTTATAGAGTGGATGAGGACATATGATTTGCTTTGTATGCGTAACTATAATTAATTACGCTGGCCAGAAAAGTTTGGAGGTATCCAGAAATGGTAGCCAGACTGAACACGAGCTTGAATCTTTAGGCAGTCTGCCTGCCAGAATAATGCTGCAGTGCTTCTTTTGGGA
Source organism: Scilla litardierei (assembly GCA_030789695.1). Lineage (NCBI taxonomy): Eukaryota > Viridiplantae > Streptophyta > Magnoliopsida > Asparagales > Asparagaceae > Scilla > Scilla litardierei. The sequence continues at coordinate 104,525,436 of CM061131.1, forward strand.
AGAGCCTATTTATTACGTAAACTGCCAAAGGCATCCGAGTTTGCCTTTTTAGCTCAGCCTACATATGACCACTTTTGCACTTTACATGTAGGGGTGGCAATTCGGGCCGGCCCGGTCTTATCGGGCCGTGCCGGCCCGGTCCGGTTTTCTTAAAGGACTGGGTCGGCCCGGCCCGATAAGACTTCGGGCCATTCCGAAGAGGCCCGGGCACAGTCCGATAAAAATTCGGGCCGCCCGGCCCGGTCCAATAGGGTTGAATGAATTAAGTATTGTGACAATATTTTATCATATTTTTAAACACAAACTTGTCTCATATGCTTAAAGATGCATCGAAATGGAGCACGAAAGAAGAGGATTAAGTGGGTTGCATAAGGTGATGCGTTCTATATTGTTTTCATTTATTTGGCAAGATGAAGTAACATGTTTGGTGGTTCTTTGTCTCTTCTCGAAAACTGAGATTGACCCCCAAGATCCGAAGACATCAAAGTTGGCGCTGGCGGGAAGTTGTTAAAATTTATGATATTTGAACCTTGATCTGATAAGATTCATGACATTGGACTCAACACCATAAATGAATGCACATTACTGAAATCCGCTTTAAATCAGTGTGTGGTCAAATTGAAGTGGGACGATCAGATGCTTTTCGTGCCGTGCCGTGCCGTGCCGCCCATGGGCTGAAAAGCTTGGCCCGGGTCCGGCCCGAAAATGAATCGGACCGGGCCGGGCTGGTCCGATAAGGATTTCGGGCCAAAATTGTTGGCCCAAGCACGGTCTTATCGTGCCGGGCCCGTGCCGGGACGAAAATTTCCACCCCTGTTCACATGGGATACCCGGTAATTTTCTCCCCTCCTTTTGTTAACGGTTCCCATTATCCCATATTTATCACATGGAGAGTGGGACACGTGGATCCTTTTCCTTAGCGGGTCGCCACACATCTAATATGCTACACCACCCACATTCATACTACCATAATTCGGCACACGCTCATTTATAGCGTGTATGACGCTTTGTATGGGTAACTGTAACTAATTACGCTTGCCAGAAAACTTTGGAGGTAGCCAGAAATGGTAGCCAGACTGAGCAGAGACTTCGTTCAAACACGGGCTTCTGTAGTTCAAACACGGGCTTCTGTAGGCATTCTGCTTACCACAATAATGCTGCAGTGCTAATTTTGGGGGAGAACCTATTTATTACGTAAACTATCAATGGCATCCGAGGTGGTGGATAAACAAGGAAAAAGGATCTTAACTGTGTAGCAACATTATCATGCAATTGGATTGTTGTATTGACACCCAAAACATATCAGCAACAAAATTCCTAGATTTCTAGATTAATTTATCGTTTATGGTGGCGTATCGCATATGTCGTTGAAGAGAGGTAAGATTTGTTGCTTGTGGATTTCATTCAACATTTATAATTCGATTCTTTCACAAATAAAGCTAGACAATTTCATAGGGTCTGGTTATAACTTGACAATGCAGTTGAGGGAGGTGTCAATTCTGTACATTACAAACTTCAATAGTTTTTACCAGGTAACTCTTTTTTCAATTTTTTATAGTTGTAACCATATTTACTTTAAACCATGACAAAATTTTAAAATTTTTGTCACATGATCATATAAGTGGGAATTGATTTGCAAACCCACAGTTGATCTGTGCACATACTGCTTGCATTTTTACTCTATGCACATACCTGTTTCGGGGTGTTTTCTCACCACTGGTTAATAAATTGGAGGTCAGGGGGTCGTCCCGGTCACGTGAGACGCGTGCAGCCTCCGTGGTCAGTTATCTGAGCGTTCGCTTGGGCGGAAACACGCGGATCCGTGCGTCGATGTGTCGAAGAGCAGCTTCGGCAGAGCGAGAACCTCCGGGATCGTCCGGTCGAACAGACTCCTGAGGCTAGGGCGTTCAGATCTGGGCGATGTGACGCCGAAGGGAAGCTTCGGCTGTGGTGACGTCACTTCGGATCTGCAAAACAAAGAGCTCGTCAGGGGGGATCGGACCTTGGTTCCGACGAAGTCCCCTCCGATGTCTAAGTCAGATCTAGTCTGAAGGATATTCGGTGGGTCGAGTATGGTTCACGGAGAGACCGATACGTGAGTCCTCAGGCCGAGCTGTAGAGGGGAAATGTGTAAGGTGGAAGAAGGTGTCAAGAAATGGTAGTGGTATACCTCCCTTGTTGATCTCGAAGATCCCCCCCTGGGATTATGTCTCATCCCCTTCAAATATGTGAGCCCCCCATAGTAATGGGCAATGATGAGACCTTATTGCCTTCATTGATGGGGACATGATGATTAGGAAATATTGACCCCAATAATTGCGCCCATTTGATGAAGGGATAAATGCCATGAAGGCAGGCCATGATTCCTGAAGTGATGGCTTTAAGTGTGCCATAATTGGCGAGTGCTCCCTCGATTTGGGGAGTGATTTCCTCCACCACAGAAAGTGGGCGGTCTATCGAGCCTTCGTCTCGGGTAGAGGAGTGTGACATGCATGTAGGGTCCTAGGGCTAGAGCCCAAGGCCATAGTGAGTTGGTTGACTAGTCATGGTTGACTTGGTTCCTCTGGGCCCGGTCAAAGGGTTGTATCAATACAATTTGTAACGGCATATACGCATGTATTTCGTACGTATTTCTATATTTGTCTTATAATCTTCCATAACTCGCATTAATTCTTTTTAAAATAAAAACAATTTTTGATTAGCTATATCTTTTTAAAACCAATCTATTATAATTATATGAGTATATATATCGAGTTTGAATTCAAAATTTGAATTACTTCCATATAGGCTCTAGGGGACTTATGCGTTTGTTAATGACATTTAAAAAGATTTAATCACTACAATTATAATCGTAATTAAAACCATGTTCCTGCCTTTTGCGTTGCTGCTATCTTAAGTCTTCAAAACACCATTAAGAAAAACCCTACCTCTTCTTATAAAACAAAGAAAGCAAACCCTAACCCTTCCTCCTATAAACCTAGCTGTAACTCATCTCCTCCTATCTTAAACCCTTAATCCTCAGCTGCCATCTTACAAACCCACGTTCTATCCCCTACTTCAAACCCACGCATGCACACACACACATACACACACACACACTCTCTCTCTCTCACAAAAGAAGAACACATCCCCCTCACGAAACAACCCCTGGCCTTTTCATGAGCCCATAACTCCTTTCAAATTCTCGACAACAACCCCACAAACCCTGACGTCAACCAACTCCTGCAACCGCATCGAACCCAAAGCCCACAACCCCGGCACCCTCAAGTCATCGGCAACCCATCAAACTCCACCCCCACTGTGACGACCCGTATTCATCAGTACGCCTATAATCGTATTCTACGTATTTTCATAAATCAAAAAGTATTTTATAATGGTTGGTCAGGAGTTTAATATCAAATTAGTTTCAAAATCATTTATAAAAAAATATTTTGTAGTATCAACATAGTCATAGCCTATTTAAGTGAGTTCGAGTGCCATCCAATACCCCTAAATAATTTATATAATTATTTGAACTCAATTATTACCGATAAAGTCGTAACAATTATTTTTCTATATAAACGTTATCAAAACGATTTCAAACTTTTATCATGAGTTTCTAGGATCATTTAGTGCTCCCCATATTAATTTCGTAATTTTTTGGAGTCAAATCGATATAAAACCAGCAAACCCGCGTCCTAAACGTTTTGACCCAAAACTTATATCTTCGTAGCTCAAACTTAGAAATGGACTCTTATTCGCAATCATCGCATTGATACAAACTCGTGGCTATGTTATCATAATTTTTAGGAGTCGTTTAACTTCTGGGGCAAAATCGTAATTTCATTACTAAATATTGCTAATCACCTTTACTAATCACTTTTACCTTATCCTAATCACTATTACTAATTACCCTCACTCTTATCGACAGATGACACCAAACCCCCTAACATGGCGGCCCATGTGATACACAATAACCCCAAATTCCACACTTAGTCAAAAAACTAACATAATTGCATTAATTTCATTGACTAAGCTAATTACTATATGATATAATTATAAATAATTTTATTAACCCCATATAACACACCTCTAACCCTTCGATCACAGCTCGACTCAGCCCCCTTTAAACTCATCTCCTCTCCCCGAACCCATGCTCGCAACGTCACCCTCGCCCACACCCACACAGCGAAGCTCCGCCCGCTCCCCTCCCTCCTCCACAACCACGCCTCCACGACGAGAAGCACAGCCCTACACCCGATCCGCTCGAAGCTCCAGTGAGTCCCCTCCCATTCGCCGCCACATCACCCCGACCCCATCTCCCCTCCACCGGAGACCCTCCTCTGCGTCGAAGCAGCAACCCCAAGCACCCCTCACGAGCTCGCCATCGCTCCGCCTCGACGACGACGAAGCCACAACAACCACCCGGCCACTGCCGTGCCCATGGCATCGCCACCCTCACATCACCCTTCCCCTCCCCCGACGACGCCAAGCGCCCCCTCTCTGATGCCGTCCCCCTCACGACGCCCCAACTCCACAGCTCGCCCAGAGCTCCCACCACCACCTACCGTCGGTTAAACCCAGCCCCCTCGCTGCCATATTCCCCCACCGTTCGACGCTGCTCCATCGCCTTTGTAACGGTCCGTATTTTTCGATACAACTATTCACGTATTTTCAAATTTTTTTAACTATTTTATAATGGTTTGTCAGGAGTTTTACGATTTCAAAAATTTCTTATAAAAATATTTTTAAGTACCAGACTAGTTACGGAGTATTTTAGTAAGATCGGATTTCATCAAATACTCAAAACATTTCTGATAAAATTCATTTTCAGTTTTTACCGTTTTGACGTAATGAATTTATTTTCTATTCAAACATCTTCAAAATGTTTTCAAACTTATACGGTAACATTCTATGATCATTTAGGGCTTCCCACATTAATTTCGTAATTTTCTGAGGTCAGATCAATAGAGAACCCGCAAACCCGCTTTTTAAACGTTTTGGCTTAAAACTAGTATCTCCGTAGCTCAAACCCTGAAACGGATCTTGTATTCGCGATCCTCGCAACGATACGATCCCATGTGTATGTTTTCGTAATTTTTCGGACACATTTACTGGTAGGGGCAAAATCGTAATTTTGTATTTTTGACTATATCTACTAATTACATTTTAACCTTTTTACCTAATTACTAATCACTTACCTTAACCCTCACCTACTCCCATGTTAGCAGCCCACGAGGAAATGATGATCCCCATTTTCTACACTTAGTCAGCATTAGCCCTAAAATTCTACACGCTGTCTTCATCACCTAACTACCACATTAATTAACTTATTACAGTAATAATTAATCAATTATTATTTAACCCCTAATATCTCTTCCCTCTCCCTCAAAACACTCAGCCCGAACGAACCATGCGAAACCCATCTCTCAATCCCTTAGCCTCTCTCTCCCCCAGGATCTCTCATCCCTCTCCCTTCGTTCGAAGCCCAGAGAGGCTCCCCTCGCCCATTCTACTTCTTCCTCTACTTCTTCTTCTTCATTTCTCTACACCATCACCTCCCCCAGGCCGAACCCGCGCCCCATCCCTCATCGAAGCTCCGGCGAACCCCTCGTCCCCGAGCATGCTGTCCGACGACCCCGCTTCCGTTCAACACCGCCCAACAGCTCCATACCCACCGCCCTCCTCTGCCTGCACATACGCCTCCCCGCCGTCGACAAAACACCACCGAAGCCCGACGTCACCCACGTCTCCGCTGGGTCGAGTTCGACCTCTTCCGATGCCTCCGATTCACCGAGCTCCCTCTCCTCTCCCCTGTCTCCGACGAGAAGCCACCAACGCCGCTGCACCGTGCTCCGCCGCCAACCCCCATCAGCTGCGCCTCCCGCTCGCCCCGACACTACCGTCACACCCTCACCGCTCGCAGCCCGCTTCCACCACCGTCCTTCCCTCGCCGCTGCCACTGCGCCACTGCCTCGACATCAGCACCGCCCCTCCAGCCTCTACCGCGACCGCCTCACCCGTCGCCCACGACGACGAAGCGACGAAGGCGCCCTCGCTACATGCGGAGACGAGGTGAAACGTAATTTAATACGTTTTCTCAAACGTATTTGAGTATAATACGCGTACATGCATATTTAAATAATTAAATAATATGGGTTTTTGCTAAACAAATTGATAACTCGTGATATACAGATCAGAAAAATACGAGATTAGCTTCAGAAAATCAGAAATGATGTTCTGGACCCAATGGCACTAGTTTCATCTCAATCCGACACTTAGTTTTTCCAGAATTAATTTTTAAGCCTAAAAATTAAATACGTTATTTTCGATTAAAAATCCGTAACTTGTTATTTTCACGTACAATTATATGTGAGAAAAATATATGTTAAAGTACTCTCCGAAACGGCCATTTTGACAGTTCATTTGCAACTTTCCGATACCGATTGCACCCAGAAGAAATGTTTGAATAATTACGTCACAAATTGAAAATTAGTTTTTAAATTGATTTTAAGCTTTTAAAAATTATAAAAATTAGTATAAACTTCAGAAAAATATTTCCTCCTACTGTAAAATTATTTTCAACATATCTAGCCTATAGAAAAATTTAGAACGTTTTCCGACACCGTTTTAGCCAGTTTTGAAAATCAGAACGATCAGATTATTTAGATAGGAACGTTGCGTGTTTTAATCAATGTTTTTGTGTTGCAGGTACCAACTATTGTGCACCTACTTCAGAGGAAGCCCTAGATCAAGTTCCGGCTAGCTACGACAGCCTCGAAATTGGTAAGTCACGACTAATTCTAATGTTAGAAAATTAGATAAGTGTACCCGTATGAACTTAGGACACCACCTATAGCCTCAGAACGGCTACCTGACTTGAACCGACCTAGAGACCTAATCTAGCAGGAAAAGTAATCAACTACAGATTGCTTTGCCAACTTTCAACTTTGGTGGTTGTTAAACACAAACATCAACTTGGATAAATTGTGTACTACCGAAACTACCACACTTAAACCAACAGTTTTTGTACTCCATGTTTGTTGGACTTGTCTTTATCCTCAAATTTCTTAGCATCTGCTCTGCTTTACTTTATGGTTTTAAAACCAGTGGTCCTGGTTAATTATCATCGTGAATAAGGAATTGATAACATCTTGAGAAACATGTTGTGGAACATGTTGTGGAATATCTGGTGGAACATCGCATGGAACATCTTGTGGAACATCCCGTATAAAACATGTACACAGAACACTTAACACTTCACTGGGGTTTTGGGGTAACTCATAGTTTGAGAGAGTATGGGAGTGACTGGAGTTCAATCTTCCCGTCCCGCTGCCTGTGTTTCGGCATACCGTCCCGCTGCCTGAGTTTCGGCAAAATACATGTACCGTGCCTGTGTTTCGGCATTCGTCTGGGTCGCGCCCAGGCAAGAGATGGACTTGATGGTCACATATTGTACTCTCCGACTTGAGTCACGTAGTGTAGTTACTTTTGCACAGTCACTTTTACTTTACGCACTACAGTCACTTTTACTTTACGCACTACAGTCACCTTTACTTTACGCAGTACATACACTTTATCTACTATACCTGTGCAGTCACAGTACTTTACTTGTCGTACTTTTGCTACAGCAGTGGTACGCTTTACTTGCTCAGTCTGCTTTACACTTGCACTACCACCGTACAGTTGTTCTCTCCATTCAGTTCAGTTTACCTTTACTTTTCAGTTGTGAACAGTTGTTGCTCAGTACTTTACTTTTCACTCTGGTCTACTTGTACGTAGTTACTTTCGTCATACTTGTGCACTGCTTCTTTTCTATATTTAGAATTGTTGTGACTTACCTACGGTTCCATTTCCGTGGCACCGCAGACGACGTATAGATGAAGATAGATGCTCCTGAGCTAATATCGCCAAAAGTTCAACTGCAGCTTACAGAGTTATTTTCAGTGTTGTGTACTTCATTCTTTCATATTGTTGGGACATCTTGTACAATATGGATTGTAATAATTGGACACTATTTGAGTATTTTTGTACATCTCTGCATCGTGGCTATTTTGAATTCACTGGTAACCTGCAGGACCTGCGCAATTATCAAATAAGTAACGGGTCCCTGGGAGCGGGTCGTTACAGCCTTTGCCGCCTCCACACCTTGTAACGACCCACTCTCACGGCCCGTTACTGTTTGAAACATGCACAAGTCCTGCTAGGCACCATCGGGGCCTGTTTCAAACTTTGGATGATCAGGAATATCGAAGGTTACCCACCTTCGACAACAGTCGATGCTGTCATGAAAAGTTCCTAACCAATCCATCCTGAATATAGCATCAAAGTTCGGGATATCTAATATCATGAAGTCAGCGAATAACGCTTGCCCATAAATCACCATGGGGCATTGAGGATACCCACTGGTCGCCCTTATCACTCCGCCACCCATGTTGACGTTCCAACCGATAGTAAAAGTTTTGACAGGAACGATGTGGGTATGAACGAATCGACTTGCCAGGAAGCAGTGTGATGCTCCCAAGTCGAACAAGGAGAGTACTGGTTTCCCAGCTACTAGTACGACACCTAGATTACAAACACTAATCTAAGAACCAATGCTAATGAAAGAAAAGATTCACTAACTATGCCAGAAATATACCTTTGATCACTTGACTGGTAGGCTCGACCTCTTCGACAGTCATGGTGTAAGACTGACGTTTCGGTGGTGGTTGCCTTGCTTGCTGAAACACTCTCTGCTGTGGAGGTAGAGGTGGACGCTGTGGAGCATTCCCAGTCGGGGCAGCACGAGGAGCTGGGGCTGGTGCACGTGGCTTATGATGCAGGCATTCCTAGCCATCTGTCTAGACTCTCCACAAACCAAACAAAGGCCTAAAAATCATCGACACTTAGATTTGATGTGTCCAGATATCCCACAAAAGTGTCAGACCAGGAAGGCCTGCTAATGTTATCCTGGCCGCTTAAACTGTGTCTGATGAATAGGACAGTGCATCTGTAGCCGTCTACTTGGACCAGCATGGGTTGGTGGGGGCCTCGCAGATGCTGTCAGCCTAAGCTCTTCCTTTGCTTCCTCTTCGACCATCTCATGGTTACTAGCAATGGTCAGAACTGTAGCATGTGTGGTCGGACTAGCAGCAACCATCTTCCTCCGAATCTCAATGTTGAGCCCCTGTTGGAACTTCTGGGCTCGAGTCAATGCATTTATAGCCATCTCTGGGCAAACTTGCTGAGCCTGGATAACTCATCGTCATACCGATCCACAGTCATCGAGCCCTGCTTCAGGTTGATGAACTTCTTCCTCATTATGATCTTTGCCTGTGGCAGAAAGTACTGGGCGTTGAAGGTACTGTTGAAGACATCCCACGAAATAGGCAATCCCAAGCGGTCTTCTTTCGCCTGCCACCAGTCTCGAGTACTATCAGTCAGTTGCCTCTTGACGGTCGCCACCCATGCTTCTTCTCGAATCTGAGATGGCCTCAGATCGTCAGTGATGCTCCTGAGCCATTCTTCTGCCTGAAGATGGTTCCCAGTTCCTGCGAAGGTCTTCGGGCTCATCCCTCGAAAGTGATAAGCACTCGGGTTAGCTTTCTGCTCTCTAAGAAAAGCATGCCCCAAAGCCTGTCCTAGTTGCTGATGAAGGACATACATGCCCCACATGCAATCTTCTGTAGACAATGATGCAGTCGGGAATGCTGTCGCATCTGGACCGTTGTTGGGTCCATTACCAGCTCATTCTGGTTGGGACCCTCATTCAGTTGATTGATCCCGGATCCAAAAGCACTGTCCTGGCTACCTGAAGTGTTCCTTTCCATTGCTTACCTGCGTTTCATAAGGTTTGATCAGTTCCATTGAGTATTTTATACGACATATTCTGAACTTCAAGTACTGTTCATGTGGTATTTAGCGCGGACCTGCATGTGCTGCCAAACTTGTAACGACCCACTCTCGAGGCCCGTTACTGTTTGGAACATGCACAAGTCCTGCTATGCACCAATGAAGTCAATACAGGCTCTGTTGCAGAAATACGCCAAAATAATCATACATGAAAATGGCATACAACCTTATTACAAACCAGCAGCATACAAGAAATGAAAATACAACTGAAATACAAATAATACACTAAGCCACTCTGAAAACAAAAAAGTAAATCTCTCACACTCACTCTCAATACCCATCGTCCTGCTGGTCAAACTCAACAGCAAACTCAGCGTCTGCAGTCTCTGGTGTAAACTTTTCACCTTGTGAGATATCTGGCGGGTCCACCACATAGAGAAGGGTCGTCAGAATCAGACGTAACCCAAAGTATCTCTAAGCATGGAGATTAATACAATGTGCAAGCATGAAAATCAAAAGAGAAGAGAAGTAAAATGCGAACAATAATGGTAAGAAAATAGAGCGGAAAGGTAACTTTGCAGTTTTACAACTATCAGCAATTTCCAGCAATTACCTGTACATTATTAAAAGAGATCATGTTACGAGAGTCTAACTGTGTCGAACCCAGATCGTGACTTATAATACGGGGTACAATGAGCAACCAAGAGTCCATCTCTTACCACGGGCGCTACTCGCGGGAACTGTGCTATGAATACTGTTCAAGAAACTGTGATCTGTGAATTTGTCACCGGCTACTGTAATGGGTTGTTAGAACCCGCACGGTGACAACAAAGCCTGAACTAGTCGCTCCTGTACCCTCGCTATTATAAGTTACCCCAAGCCCAGTGTCTATTTAGGAATCATATATCTAGTTACGTTTTACCCCAAACCCAGTGATAACAAAACCTGCAAATTCTTTTGTCTAATTTTCTCAAATATTCGATCAGTGAGCAGTTAGTAATAATTTGAGTGGGCCAAAGACAAACTTGGCATGAAGGAAATATTTCCTCATACTTGCAATATTATTTTCATTTCTTATAAAAATATAATTAGCTATTATTTATTTTATGGATAAATGAAATATATTGCTACATAAATATTTCATTTTGTGTGAATAACTATAGACGATATTATGAAAAAATCAAAACAAGTTATCAAATGTTACAATTATGTTTAATATTAGTACTCATGCTTGTCAAAACCAAGTATTTCCGCATATATTTATATTCATAAATTTAGAAGATAATGGATTTATGTATCAAAACTTATGAATTCACGGTAGTGGGTAAATGACCACCGTGAGAAGCGTCCACGGGTTAGTTAGGCATGGGGCGATCCATGTGGAGGCACATGAGGAGAGCCACGCGACCGACTGTGTTGATCAGAAATTTTGATTCTTTCATGTTTTTAAAGGCATTTTGATTTTTTTCCCTATCTCGGTATCAACACACTGCATGTGCTTCTTAAGCCAAAAAACACGTTCACTTGTTTGTGATTTCTTGTACTCATAGAATTCTTTTTAACTATACTAATTTCATCATTAATTAAACTAGTCACTTAAATAAACCAACTAGCATAGGCTCTATAAATATGGCCTGCATACAGGGGCGGAACCAGGATTGGATGACCGGAGGGGATTTGCAAGAAGGCGTACAAACTGCGTTGTAAAATATATAGATGCGATGGTATTCAAGTCGACGAGTCCAAAGAGATAAATGATGATTTTTTTCCATTATGTTTAAGTATATTTGAGGTGGCGAAGTTGTCACGCCCCGCTTCCCGAAAATATGGAGGCGAAGCGTGAGAAGGTCCGCTCAGACTTGAAGCTGCAAGGCTGCAAGTCCGATAAGCGTCAATCAAATTTAAAACTGCAAGTTCTTGCAACGCGAATGAAACAAAGATAATAATAATAAAATGAGACAAAAGAGATATCTCAGAATATCCATAAAATAAGTTTCAACATCACAGAAAAAGCCACCAGGCTGAAATAAAAGAGAGTCTAAAGGCCCAAACATGGCCAACAAAAGTACAACGTACAAAACAAAGGTGCAACGCACCGACAACTAACAACAAAGCCTAAAACAAAAAGGAACTCAGCAAAGTCACCAAGAAAGGTCTCCGGTGTCCACAAACTCCTCCTGGGCAATCATGGACTCAGACTCAGCGTCAGCAAAACATCACGTACCCAGCAACGGTCTCCGGCTCAGGGTCTAACATGTGACACCCAAAAGAGCAAGGGGCACATGTCAGCAAGTCTACAAGAGACTTTTGCAAGGAAACTGAAAGTAGGCAAAAGTAAAGCAACCTAGCAGTTCTAGCATGAATGCAATGACATGACAGTTATAGTATGAGTGCAACAAGTAAAGTAAAGTAAAGTAAGGTACGAGCATGGCATTTAAACATGGCATGGATGACAAGTTATACAAGTAACACTCACTAGTACAAGACAAGTAAAGTAAGCACCTCGTGCACAGAGATTCCGCCTTCTGGCTAGAGTGGCTGATCGGTCCACTCCTAAGCTCAGGTGACCGTTTATCCCTACCCCTCCACGTGTATCGGGCATTGGTTTTCAACCAACACATGAGGCCCGCTTCTGGATCACGAGCCAGGAAGTGTTTTAACATGATGGCCTAGGGGTGCACCTAGCCGGAAACACGGAAACACGGATTGTACAAGTATTTTGTAGCGTGTGCTACGATGCAACAATCAATTTGGATGACATGTAAGATGCAATGCATGGCAGTTAAAAGTGCGTACAGATAAGGAAAGTAAACGTGACAGTTTAGTATGCATGAACAACAAGTTTAAAGGGGTTGGATCTAGCTTCGTTGTCAAGCTAGATCAATTAGGTGACGGATCTAGTTTCGTTGCCAAACTAGATCAAGTAGGCGTCCAGCCAGCTATCATTTCACTGACTAGTCTCTTTTACGCTAGGAACAAGGAAGTGGCCTAAAAACATGGCCCTACACAAGAGTTGGCAAGTTTCACTTGCCTGCAAGTCTGATGTCAGAAAAACACCGTCCAAAAGAGTTCAAAGTCACAAATAACCTACGTGCACGAGTCCACCAGCCTCAACACGACGCGAGAGCTACTCTGACGTCAGGTAGTGACGTCAGGGGGTGAATCCGGTAGTGCATACGGTACAGAACGGCGGGTTCTCTGTGATAAAATACTAGCACGAATAAGATCGTAACGACGGAACTAGAAATTATTAAGCAACCTAAGACGTCTAATGAACCAATTTTAATTAGAGTTTCAACACTAGGGGTTCACATTATAATTGATGAAGTTAAAATTTACTAACACTAAAACTTCGTCAAGTTGTTAACATAAGCACGTAACATTCTAATGATGCTAACAATTTATCTAGGTCAACTTACTGGTTAGAAAGTTTACAATATTCCATTAAAAGACTAGATTAACAACTGCTAGAATGCCACACGCACAAGTCATCTACTCCTATTAGCATGCTAATGTTATCATTTTTAACCCAAGTTGATCATGAAAATAGCAATCTCAAAAATCTACTAGTAACTGAACCTAGGGTAGCATATAAGATGGCTTAATCTAAAAGCTAATTAAGATCCACAGTACTACTCTTATACCTATATGATTATGCACCTCTATTCAAACACCTATATAACAATAAGTAATTATAATACTGATTAGCAAATAGCATTAAGTAAGTATAACACTTAATAGCAAAGGGATTTACTGCATTAGCTTATGTTGCAGATGTGAGCCTGGCTGTGTCGTTAATAATCTCATGGTATAACACAACTAACCCTAGCAGCACTATACTATTGAATAAAATCAAACTAACCATAAAAACTCTGCCTTCCTCGGCGTTCGCTGCGAAACAAAGAGGACGTCGCTGCCGCGTGAGGGAGGGAAGCCGTGGATGCCGCTGGGGTTTGCGATGCCTGAAGGAGGCTCTGATGGCTTGCAGAGCCAAGGGGACGGCACTGCAACCGTCAGGGCAGCCTGCACCGCAACAGGGGGCCGCTGCGGCACCCGGAGACGAAGTTCTGCGCCTGGGTAGAGCACGGACCTGGGGAGGTCGGTGAGAGGGCTTGAACGGAGGGGATCCGGCGCCGGAGAGGAGATCGCGAGAGGGAGGCCGAAGGAAGACGACGGTGAGTGGCTGGGCCTAGAGGGGAGGTCCGGCGACGGGCGACTCGAACGGGGTCGCCGCTGCGAATGAAGGGCGGCGCGGCGGTCCGTCCGGTGGTGGGTCTGGTCGTCGGACATCGGGGAGGAGGAGAGGAAGTCGGGCGGTGACGGGTTGAGGGAGGAGCGAGGTCGGGGTTCAGGTCGGAAGATTGGCGTGCGGGGGCGTGAACTCGCGATGGAAAAAACCCAAGCGGCGGCCACGGGATCAACGTGCTGTGGAGTAATTTAGAAACCCTAGGTTATTTAAGTAGGGAGATGTGCTAGGTCACGTGGGTATGGGCCTTAGGTTATAACATGGTACTGTGGTTTGTCCAAGGGTTTTATTAAAAGTTTTGAATGTGTGTGGGCTGATACTAGGCTAGGCTAAAAGGCTAGGAGTTGTTATTATAAGCATTAAAAACCCCCATGGTCTATACCCTATCTCCACCTATGTGTGTGCGGTCAAGAGGGGAAACATGGGCTTGGGTTCAACCTGATCTAGGATGCTTATTATTATAATATTATACTAAAAATTTTATTAGGGACTACTAATTAGGTTAAACTTAGGGTTAATAAATTAATATGTTGAGCAAAATAGGGGAAGTGGGTCAAACAGGGTTCTAAAAACGTAAGATAAATACTGGGGTGACCGTACCGAGGAGGGAAACACAACTAAGAAGACAGATCACAATTTCGACGTCGGACGACGAAACTAAAAATAGAAACGTCTCCCGTCAAAAGTGAAAATCACAACGTCTCTTCGAATAAGATTAAATTGTGGAAAACGACTCCAGAAACGTCGTTCCAAAATAATGCCACTATTTAATACTCTCTGAGACGTTCACAACGGCATATCATAACCAAGTGTTCACAAACAACAAAGTCTAAAATAAGCACGTACACGGTCAAAAGCACGTGCACGAACAACGTACAACGAAAAGTGGTCGTTACAGAAGTGAACAACAAAATACATATGAAATTCATTGCTCAAACCCCATGCAACATATGTGTTAGGGATCGAGTAAGAAAGTCGAAAACAAAAACAAGTTTTAATTGCATGAGAACGAAAATAAGTTACGAAGATTCAAACTTAATTACTTTAAGCAAGCAGCAAATTTTCTCATGCAGTTATTAAACATAAAATCATTCACATATTAACGAATATATGAACGAGAAACTGACGTTAATTACATTATGTTGTAAACTTGGCGGCTACGGAACCCCGTAGCCCTGTATTTATAGAAGTAGGGTTACAAATGGGTGGATACCCAATAACGGGTTGGGCCTCCAAAAGCCCGTTTATAACACTTCCCCTTATCCATCCATTGTTGTAAGCCGTAATGAACGCTTCAGGGTTCATAGAGCTTATCTGATCATAGGTCTATGGATACTTCTGGATCCTAAGTTTAAGAGTTCTTGCCTCGTTAAAACCTTTGCCACGGAAAACCTAGTGGGAAAAACCAGTGGTTAAGGGAAAAGAGTACAAGTCTCTATAACTTCCCCTGATCGATGGATATCACTAGAGGTGGATGCTTCTGAATCCTAAGTTAGGGATAACTGACTCGTTAAAACATTTAGCTATGGAAAACCCAGTGGGAAAAACCAATAGCCAGGGAAAAAGTGTACAGTTTTTCATAACTTCCCCTGATTAGTGGGAGTATTTAGGGGGTGGATACTTCTGGATCCACAGTCAATGAGGCTGCCTCGTTAAAACCTTTAGCTATGGAAAACCCAGTGGGAAAAATCAATAGCCAAGGGAAAAGAGTACAACACTACATTTGACTCCCCCTGATCTGTTCAAGCTGCAGGCTTGCAGATCTCCTAGGCAACTATACATCAATCTCTTCCAGTGTTTCGATAATAAATACAAAGTACAAGGCATCGCTCACCTATACAAGACATCGCTCATCTATACAAGTATCGCTCATCTATGGCAGCTATTGAATCTGAGGGAGCTCTTCTGAAGAGGAGTAGTCTGCAGACTCGGTAGGTAGCACCACGTCTCTGACCCAGTCGTCATTGTGTCTGTGAGGTACTGCAGGACCTAGCTATGCGTACTTATGATTTGCTTCTTGGATTGATGAGCCTCTCGAGATGGTGGGATTGATGTTGCCTTGGAAGCATGCTTTGCTGGTCTCCAGGAGTTGGTCGCTTCTTTGTTGCAGTCATCGCGATGATCTGTAACCTGTATCTGCAAATACATTTAACATGTTGGATGATCCTTGACCCTTGGAGATAGAGCAGAAGCTACATATCTCTGGTCCAGTGGTGCGCTGCAGGCGCTGCACTGTATCTGGTTAAAGGGTTTACTGCCAGATAAAGGAGTGTACAAAGACATTTGAGTAAGGCACTTCAGGACCTAGGATATCCTTCCCCTCTTCCAGCGAACGGAAGGGGTCTTAATGTGCATCCATACAACCAGTTGGTGTATTATTGGATTGCAATTATCCATGTTTCTTCATCAACTGGATGATTATTCTTCTTCGGGATGATAATTCATCTGCTGGATGATTATTCATCTGCTGGATAATTATTCATCTTCTGGATGATGGTTTCATCTTCGGGATGACTGTTCATCTTCGGGATGATGGTTTCATCTTCGGGATGATAATTCATCTTCAGGATGATATCTTCTGGATTCATCTTCAGGATGCTGGTTTCATCTTCAGGATGATAATTCATCTTCAGGATGTTGATTTCATCTTCGGGATAATAATTCATCTTCAGGATGATAATTCATCTTCAGGATGATGGTTTCATCTTCGGGATGATAATTCATAA
This sequence comes from Scilla litardierei, assembly GCA_030789695.1. Lineage (NCBI taxonomy): Eukaryota > Viridiplantae > Streptophyta > Magnoliopsida > Asparagales > Asparagaceae > Scilla > Scilla litardierei. The sequence continues at coordinate 104,542,221 of CM061131.1, forward strand.
GGGTATGTTGTCACATCATCCATAGCAACATTGCCTAAAATTATCTTTTCCAATCGCATGGGTTTCGCAATCATGACCAGGGAGCCTGATGCATCAGTTTAATTAATTTTGTAAGTGAGTTATGCTCATCTTACATGGTTACTTCCTGGTTTCTGTGAAATAAACCTCTAAGCTATAGCGTTTTGCTTATAACATACGATTTTATTTATTTATACAATACTCGGTAACCCACAGGTTTGATATCTTTTGATATCAGGACTTTAGGTCCAAACACTTCACATTTCATAAGTGAGTCCAGCTCAACTTATTATTGCCTCGTTCCACATAATCTGGCCAAATTTCTGTGTTTGCTTCAGGAAACGGAGATTGGGAACGATATCAATGGCAAAATGGAATGTGAGTAATCGTCGACAAGTGTGTTTTATTCAAATACCTCTCCGTGTACGTACATTATTCAATTTATTCCAGATTTATCTCTTCTGGAGGTTCTGGAAAGGGAGAGGATATGGAGATGAGCTCACTTTCTTGTGGTGGTATTGTTTTAGGGTCTCGTGGTATGTCCTCTCATCCATTGAGGATATCCACTTCTGCTACTGGTAGATTGCATCCATTATAGTTGGTATGTCAATCCTAGCTGGATTTTTAGTAGCAGGGATGTGTGAATTTGACAATATTTATATTGTCAGTAGCTATGTCTGATAACTGTTTAACAGTTTCATAAGTGTAGATATTCAGGATCTCATCACTATTCATGATAATCAGATCATAGGTATTAATGTTTTAAATGGTCAAATTGAGCTTCAGGCTCATGGATGATTATAGTATTTTTGTTAAACATAATACTGGGGAATTAAGGTTATGAAGGATCTTCAGGATCACATCAAGTCTTTAACAGAGGGCCCATCAATGCACGTCTTAGGAGAAGTGATTTAAATGCTTCCCATGTTCAGAGTGCTTAGAATCAATTTATCTGGGGTAATTACTTCCGATAAATAGTTCTGTGTTCTGATGGTCCATAGTGGTGATATGGGGATGTATACTCATCATGGCTCCATCTATAAGATGTGCACTAAACGCTTCCCCCGTTAGGGGTTCTCGGAAACTGTTTATATGAGGTGATCATTCTCATATAAATAGTTTCTAAGGAGGCATTCTGATGGTTTGCATGTTCCCACATGGTCACCTACAACTGGATTTTTAATGGATAAGTAATCCGTTTAAATCATTTTAATGATTTACATATAACCCATTTCTGGGTGTAAACACAAAACTTCAGGGTGTTCAATTTTCTTCCAGTTGTTTAATATAATTGATTTCCCAGTGTTATCCAAAAAAATCCGCAATAAGCTCGACTTCAATGAAGTTGAGCAAAGAACTAGGGATATGAACCCGTCAAGGCTCCATCTATAAGATGTGCTCAAATGCCTCCCCCGTTTGGGGATCTCGAAATATATTCATCTAGGAGGGTTAGTCCCGATGAATAAGTTTCACTGCGGCATTTTTGAGGGTGGTATGAGGGTAAGTAAAAGCCCAACCAATATCCCAGTAAGGTAATATGTCTGTTGTGATTAATAATAATCTGGACTGCGGTTGGATAACAAGGTTTTGATTATGATCATTTTAAGAGGATATATAGATGAGTACTCTAAGGTGCATCATCAGCCATATGTAGGGAGTGTATGGAGTCAATGGCATCCTCATTTTAGGAGTATTCAGGATAACAAATCATTTACAGTAAAATAAAATGCGTAAAAAGCACATATATACTGCAAGAGAATACTACTAATAATTATGTTAGAGCAATAAGTTTCATAGTATGATGTGTGCTCCAGAAAGAAAACGTGCGTCCACAATTGTGCTCATTTTAGACTTATATTATGACAACAGGTCAAATTTGTTTTCAAAGTTTATTTATCCTCGTGGAGTAGGTAAATATACATAAGGTCAATTGACTTTCGTCGTTTAGACTAGATATGTATATATTTAAATGGCATAAGTTAATGCCCATTTATGTTGCAAAAAGCATTATGGGTCTTGTCAAAACTTCTGGTCTGATATTGGTTTGCCATTGCATACTCCATATCGAGGTACATCATATCTTCCCTTTCTCATTTTTATTCAAGACTTCCCCTGTTTTCAGTCTTCCTTATTGTCGTTTATAAGGAAGAATGAATATTGTTCTTACGAAGTAGACATATACAAGGGAAATGAGTTAGTTTCTATATTTCCACTTTTCCAGTTTATGAGAGACTTTTAAAAGTCTATTTGAAAACTCAAGTATGGTCTTCAGGCCACTTTGATTGAGTCATTCAAGTATTATGTGGATATAGAATCATGCTCAAGGGGAAACAAGTACGTGGCTACAAAGTTTATAATTTCTCACTATCTATTAAGACACGACTTCGGGCGTACGCTTAAAATGAAGGTTAGATTCAAGAATCATACCTTGTAAAGTGAGATTACTCAAACGAGTTTGGCGGTGTTATGACAACTGCTGGTGTCAATATTGGTTTATACAAACCATAGATCTGAGAGATCTATTTACCGCAAAATGCGTATTTCTAAAAGAAAACACATAAATGTTTTTCGTATAATCCATCGTACTTGTTAATTTTATTAGTGTGAAAGGGTGTTGACTTTTGATTTGATTTTGAACTTCAGGTTCATTTTGGTTTTGAACTCCAGGTTCATTTTGTCAACTAGGATATGATGTTATACTTTTTGAAATCATTATTGGTTTGTTGACATAAAATGTTGTCATATCATGAGCACATCATACATATAATATAATGTAAAGCTTGTAAACTAAAAGGTTGTGCTCAATTAACCTGTATTGAAACAAGTATGATTAACCTGTATTGAAACAAGTATGATGTATACACATGCTATTTATATGCTGCAGGCATTTAAATAATCTCATCGCAGACATACAGTTTTGCTACAGGCATTAAACTATGTCATAGTGATTTTAGCATGCTAAATAAAAATGTACATCACAGAATCATTAAATATGCGACATGCATATAATTTTCTACACATGCATTTAATCATCACAGAAATTATATAATGGAAATGAAAATTTTTCGTTTAATAATTATTGGACCACTGGACAACGTCATACACCGTTAGGTTAGTTAACTAACGGCAGAGCGGTCGCAGGATCTTCCTAATTATTAAACGTGTAATAATCAGATAATCCGAATAAAGTGTGATGTATTAGAAGCGTGTAATTTGTCCAGATTTTAACGAAAAAAGAAATCTTAATTTAAATCTGAAAAATAATTTTGAAATTCGAAAAGTTTTTGAGGTCAAACCCTAGTTAGGGTTTTTGGTCGCGTGAGCTGTCGCTTCTGGCGGCTAGGGTTTCTGGATACGTGTGCACATGGGGGGCCCGCCGCTGCCGGCGGCGGGATCTGCCCGCCGTTCAGCGGCGGGGTCACCCGCCGCTGCCGGCGACGGGGACATGCCCGCCACTTCAGCGGCGGGATCTGCCCGCCGCTGCCGGCGGCGGGGACGACCCGCCGCTGCCGGCGGCAGGGTCACTCGCCGTTCAACGACGGGATCTGCCCGCCACTGCCAGCGGCGGGGTCATCCGCCGTTCAGCGGCGGGGTCTGCCCGCCGCTGCCAACGGCGGGGACGACCCACCGCTTCAGCGGCGGGATCTGCCCGTCGCCTCCGACGGCGGGATCTGCCCACCGTCCGGTGGTGGGGTCACCCGCCGCTGCCGACGACAGGGGCAGCCCGCCGTTCAGCGGCGGGATCTGCCCGCCGCAGCGAGTGGCGGGGGGTCGTCGCCGCTACGAGCGACGGCGATAGCCGCTTCGAGCGGCGGCGGCGGTGGCGCGGGATTGGAGGGGGGCTCGTGACGGCTTTCGGCCGCACAGGGGAGAGAAATCCCCCTAGTGTTTTATGGTTTTGGGGAAAAAAGATGATAAAAATCCAATTTTTGATGAAAAAATCCATTTTTAAACTCCAAAAAAGACGTTTTTATTGTAAAAAGTTGATTTTTAATCAATAAAAACGTTGATTTTCATTAAACAATCGATCCAAGAATTTTGGATCTAGACATATGCGCATACGAATTTAGATCTAGGGAAAAGAATTACCTCTAAATCCTACCCGCCGGATCTAGCGACGTTCGGTGAAGGAAGCCCGTTCGCGTCGCGTTCGTCCGTCGGCAGAGGTTCGGCTCAGCTTCTAGCGTGCTGATAACGTGTTGTAAACGTGGCGGCTACGGAACCCCGTAGCCCTGTATTTATAGAAGTAGGGTTACATAATGGGTGGATACCCAATAACGGGTTGGGCCTCCAAAAGCCCGTTTATAACACATTGTTATTTTTTTAAAAAAACAAAAATTTTAAAATAATCATTAAAACAAGTCAAGAATTAATTAATATTTTAAATTTAAGGAAATAGGAGAAGCGTTTGTAACTAAACATTTTAAGTAGATTAAATTAACCATGACAATTTAAAAGCGCTATTTAGAAAGCACAATGTTTACTTGTGTGATCGGACAATTCATATTTTTTAAAACATTTTTCTTTTATCAATTAGAAGCTGAATCAACAATGTTATAATTAAAAACATGAAGAAAAAATTGGGGGATAGCTTCAAGTTAAAAACATGAAGAAAAAAATGGGGCATAACTACAAGTTAAAAAAAATTAAAAAATGAGGCATAACTTCTAAGGAAAAATGGGGTATAGCCTTAAATAAAAAGCTAAAATGTTTTCCAACAACCGATCCTCAAACCCGTAATTATTTGCTGGAATAGAGAAACGCAACACCAACAAACCAACCCAAGAAGGGTGCGCTGGTGGCTAAATTTTTTAACTTAACCTTAAGTTGGTGACCTGCTGCCAAAACAAAAAAAAACTACATCTTTCACCACCAACCAATCCTCGAACTCGTGATCACCAACATGCTACCAGGACAACAGCGAAGATGGGGATACAATTATTAACTTAACCTTAATGTTGTTTTCTTTGTTGGGGTTGGGGGGCATCTCATAAGTGGGTCCGCCCCTGCCTGCGCACTCCCCGTTTGCTTATACCATCGCCATTTAAAGGAGGGGGAGGGGAGAGAGGGAGGGGGAGAGAGGGAGGGAGAGAATGAGGATGTAAAAGATTATATTGGCTAACTTCATCGTGCTACTGCTATGCATGGCAGCATCGGCGATGGGCGGAGGACAGCACGATGCCGCATCGGCGTGCCTTCCGGCCATCGCCAATGCCGCCATTCATATCAGGAGGACTATGAAGTTAATGAATATAATCTTGCACATACACCTCTCTCTCTCTCACCACCCCCCCCACACCCCCCCCCCCCCCCCCCCCCCCCCCCCCCCCCCCCCTCCCGATCCCCCTTCAGATCGTGCTGCCTTTCCAGAAAAAAAATGTTGCCGGGCAGCGGTTGTCGAAGGGAAAGCCGTAGAGTGCTCTTCTCTTTATTCGGCCAGTTCTTCCTCCTCTGATACGCATGCAAGTTATTTTCCCTCCTCTTTTTCCTTATTTCGGTGTTTGAGGCTCGATATTTTGTATTTAATAATCGAGCATGTCGTCCATCTACCTGCAGTGTGCTTGTTCGGTCTGAGTTGAACTCGAGTTGCTTAGAATGTTTGGTTTCGTGCGTTGTAATGCACTTTATGTAATAATAAAAATGTTGGAGGATTATTGCTTGCATATGACCATGGTCTTATACTCAATGCAATGATATATACGTTAAATTAAAAGAGAAGGAAAACAAGAAACTGCAGGTGTTCTTTCTTTGTGACGAGGTCAAATCGAATGAATTACTCAATTACATCACTCCTTCCGCCGAAGCCGACGCGACGGCGACGAAGACTATTATTCGTTTGCAACTGCTAGTTGTGATGATGACGGGCCTGATAAATATTTTTTAAACAAAGAAATGAAGTGTTTGGATACCAAGTATTTGCTTCTGTTAGACTGTTACAAAAAAGCGAATAAAAGTATCGGTTTTAAAAGGGTTATTTCAGGAGGAAGGGGTTGTGTGTGGCTGACATCTCTTGATGCCAACGTCCCAGCGTGGGCAACCCTCACCCACTCCCTCTCTTAGAAAGCCAACCACTACACCTACAAAAAAATAAATGAATAAATAAATGAAATCTGGGCAGCGTGGGCACCCCTCCCCCACTCCAATTGAATTTTGCGTTGCTCACATCTTACTCCTACGATCATAATTCATAATTCAACTTAGAAATACAAAATTTTAAATATGATGGTGCTTCGTGTTAGCAAAGAATGCAGGAAACTTACACCGAAATTAGGGTGTTGTAAACTTGTGTGACTGGGATGTGATTTATGGAGGATCAACCCAAACCCGGATACATAATTTTGATTTTGATTCGGGTTTGTTTTGAAAGCTCTTCTTATTATTAATTCTATTTTTAGTTCATGATTCAATTTTATTATATGAAAGCAGATAAAATGTGCGGTTCAACTTTTCAAAAGTATTATAATCGGCTTAGATTATTATCAAATTTATATAATTATGCTTCATTTCTCCGAACTAGTTCTGTAAATCTTGTAGCACATCAAAACAGAAGCTCTGAACCTGGTATCAGACATTGCATTCAAACTCAAACCAAAAAGGAAATGCATGGCTAGCTTTCACAGCTGATATATTGGCTGTGATCAAACAAATGAACACGCTTAGTACAAATTGATCTCTCAGAC
>CM061131.1:104549418-104574418 GCA_030789695.1 Scilla litardierei
ACCATTTTATTTTTTTCCATTTAGCATCACGTTTTTCATGTTTTGGTATGCTTGCATGCTTGTTTCCGTCTTTCTTTTCCCTTTCTGTTAGATTTATTCCGAATGATGATATCTCTTTTAGCTTTAGTAGTTATCACGTTGCTTATATCTCTTACCATGCCAGTAGAGTATTTCAGTGTCTTACTATCCATATGCTTGCATATATATTTCTTTTAATGATATCTCTATATGAATGCATGAAATTAATTGAAGCAGAATGTATGCAATAGTATTTAGTATGCTTTTGTTGGAAATGCACCAATATTAATGCATCATTAGTATATCTGAAGCATCTACCTTGTTGTCTTATTTCACCTTCTGTTGCATGCCTGATATGATTGTATGCTTTACCGCTTGACTTCACCATTTATCGAAATGATTGAAAATATCCATGCTTACTTTGGAGTTTAGTTGAAGTATTATCTTATTGAACCGTCCATGCACATCTTAGAGTGAACCGAGTGTTATTATATTTCTTTCTCCACATATCTCTTTGTTTCTCTTCATGTCATTTGGGTTCACCCCCTTGCATCTACTTATATCGCATCCTTTCCCAAAAATACCCGCCAAAAGAAAAGCTAGCTTCAAAAAGTCCAAAAGCCAAAAAGGAGCCAAAAGCAAAAATGCAAATCAAATAGCTCCTACAAAAGGAAAAAAAGAGAGAAACAAAAAGTTCAAAAAAACAAAAAGAAAATAAAAATATCTCTCAATTTCATTACTTTGAGCTACAAAAAATACTTTGGAAAACCAATGCAAAAATTTCATTTTCTTCTATCCTTTCCTTTAGATGCAATGCCTCAAGCTAAGCTTGGGGTGTGTGTGAATTTGTTTGGTTATATGAGTGTGCACGACATTATAGCGGAGATTGTGCATGAATGGGAATATTTGTTTATGCTTAGACTTTGCAAAATATATTAGCTATGGAGATTTTTCATGATTTTGAATAAATATGTGATTGCCATGACTTTTATTCTATTCTCCATTGCATGCTTGCTGCGAATTCTTATATGCTTCATTTATATCTCTTGATTGAAAAGTACATCGCCAACATTTGTATATTAAATTCTATGAATTACATGATGTGAATATGAGTTGATTGCATGAATTTACAGAATCCATTCCATTGCTCTTTATGGCTTACAAGTATTGTGTTTAGTCAAGATATGAAATTCCAATGGCATGTATTCCAGTTCTTTCAAAGTACCGTGATATGTAGGTACGTCTTGAGATCTGACCGAATAATCTAGCACCCCCTCCATCTTTCATTCCTTTTTCTATTTCTATTTTCTCAGCCTGGTGAGCCTCGTATTCGTCTTCCTCAAGGACGAGTAAGAGGCAAGCTTGGGGGTTTTGATGTGTCCATATTTTACATATATTTTCTGCATCATTTCATATCATATTCACAACCAAAATCCACATTTTCATATATTATCGCGCTTCTAATGCCATATTCGAGTTTCGTATAGCTTTGTGGATTTTTAGGAGTTTTGGAGTGAAGTGAAGCTATTTAGGGACATGGACACATCCTACACGTTCGGGACGTCATTGGCGATGTTCCATGAGAGTTCGTCGAGGCAAGGAAGAAGATTGGAGGAGATGAGGGGAAGAGAGCGAGAGATGAGAACACTAGGCCTACTTGTGTTTAGTTTTCCAGGCTACTCAGTCGAGTGTATCAGCACTCGACCAAGCTGACACGCAGACGTTGTAGCGAAAACAGACATGCTCCACTCGACCGAGCAGCAATGCCACTCGATCGAGCTGATCATCTACTCGACCCGAGTCGCAACCAAACAGAGCAATGTTCTGAAGGGAGTTCAGACCTACAATAGCACGACCGAGTGGAGGGGCTACTCGACCGAGTAGCCCGTATCAGCCAGAGCCAAAGAAGTAGCAAAGCAGCAGCCATATACAGCTCGACCGTGTGGCGCCATACTTGACCGATTAGGGTGACGCGACCAGAAAAGTTTGTGGGCCCAAGTGCCCAAATTTTCTGGGATTTTTTGGGGGCCAAACCCCTTGTATATAAGCACAATTTTAACCCTTTTCTCAGAGAGCTTGCTTATTTTCCTTAGTTTAATTTTAGTTTAAGTTTTTAGAGAGAAGGTCTAGCCGTCGCTATTTTGAAGAAACCAAAGTTGAGATTTTTATTGATTTTTATTGCATGGAATCTTGTTCTTCTTAATTATCTGTGATTGGCTATCATCCTACTATGTGTTGGTAACGATTCTCTAATCTTTCTATGCTTTACTTGATGTTTTTTATTTCTATGATGAATTCTCTTGCCTTTATTGAATCTTTCATTTCTCTTGCTATGATCCATGAGTAGTTCTATCCAGGGCTAATGGATTAGCCCTATGGTCATAGGATTTAGATGTAAAGTTAGGATTTTTAGGTTGCGTTGGTATAAAAGAGACATGTTTTGGTTGATCCAGCCAAGTTTGCAGGATATCTCGAACTGGGATCGTGTCCACGGTTGGTGGCACATGCGCACTTAAGGAGTATCATATGACTTATTTATGAGGAGGTTAGTGGATTCAATTTGGGTTTACGACCATGCTCGGCGTGCTCCTTGATGGGATCCACCGACATCCTATATTACAATTGATGACTATTGCCATTGCGTCAATGAGAGCCACCAAAATACACATCGAAGTTATATCCACGAGAGTGGCATGAATAGTTGTCGATCCTAATGCACGGATCATATGTGAGGCCACCCATGAGAGTGGTGGTAAGCATGTGATACGTTAGACAAATTGTGCTAATGTTAGCTGTCCATTGTTCTACATCATAGATGCGACAACCCCTAAAAAAGACAATGCAACATAAGAGTTCTAACCTAGCATCGACATCCGACGATCCTAGTGGTGAGTCCTAACGCCCTAGTCTTTTATTATTAATTAAAATCTTTCTTGAAAGATAACTCTGCAACAAAAAAACTTCTGAAACTGACTGCGAGCATTACTCTAGATATTTAGAGATTACTCAAAACAATAATAGCATTCACCTCCCTGTGGGATCGATATATTTTATATTATAACTTGACACCGTACGCTTGCGGTACTCTCTGTGAGTTACATTTGGGATACATCTAGCCTTGGCATGGTAGGTGGGTCTTAGGTGTTAGTTCCAGGCCTATTAGTCTTCTTGGGTGGTTGCCGAGAGGTCGGCCAAGGAGGCCGAGGAGGCATTGTCCCTCGTCCAGGAGGTGCACATGAAGGAGAGAGCCGAGCATTGGTCCGAGCTAGGCACCCTGCAATAGGTGGACCCCGTCCGGCTCGTTGATGCGGTCCAGAGGGGTTATGAGGACGTCCTGGCCCCGATGATTGCAAAGTCCCTCCTAGAGGGATTCCCAACGTACGAGGCCATTTTGGTTCCGAAGATTGCGAGGTCCTTTCGGGAAGGGTTCTTAGCGTTTGAGGAGTGGGTCCGGAGAATGCTCCCTCAGCCTCTAGTTGCCCCCGGGAATCCTACGGGCTCAGGAGGGGATGAATCGCCTGGGGATGCTTCCTCGCGAGCTCCTGCGTCATAGGCAGAGCAGCCCCTTTTTTGTTGTTCTCTCTCTTTTTTATATCAAACTGTAAAAAGAATCATTCTTGTTGAAATGGATTTTTCTCTTCTCTTGCGTCACCACCGTGTTTGCGCTTTTAGGATTCTCTTTGATCTGGTTTGTTGTTGTCCCCCTCTCGCTGCTCAAGTTGGGGTCGTTCACTGACTTGACCGGCGGCAGGTTTTCCCTGAGTGGATTGTTCTCAGCCCTTCATGGCGGTCCATGGTCATTCTGTCAGGGGGTTACCCCCGGCCTCATGGTCGTATTATGTCCATTCTGCTGGGGGGGAGTTTCCCCTAGCCTTATGATTGGTTTGTGACCGACCTACTGTAGGAGTTGCCCCCCAGCATTATGGTTGGTTTATGGCCGACCTGCTGGGAGAGTTGTCCAAGCCTTATGTCCAGTTTAGGACAGACCTACTGGGGGAGTTGCCCATAGCCTTAGGGTCGATGTGATGTCGATCTGCTGGGGGAGTTTCTCCCAGCCTGACAGTCGACGGGTCGGTCAGCTTGCTGGGGAGCTACCCCCAGACTCAAGGTCAACCATGTGATCGGCCTGCTGGGGGAGTTTCCCCCAGCCTTATGGTCGACACGGTGTCGATCTGCTGGGGGAGTTACCCTGAGCCTGATGTTCGACGGGTCGGTTGGCTTGCTAGGAGAGCTACCCCTATACTTACGGCCGAACCGAATGATCGGCCTACTGGGGGACTTGCCCCCAGCCTTACGATTGATCGAGTGATCAGCCTGCTGGAAAAGTTGCCCTCAGCCTTACGGCCGATCTGAGTGATCGACCTGCTAAGGGAGTTTCCCCTAGCCTTACGGTCGATCGAGTGATCGGCCTGCTAGGGGATTTGCCCCCAGCCTTACGGTTGATCGAGTGGTCGGCCCGTTGGGGGGTTGCCCCAGCCTTAATGTCGATCAAGTGGTCGGCCCACCGGGGGGAGTTTCCTCCAGCTTTATAGCTTATCTGAGGGATTGGCCTGATGGGGGAGTTTTCTCAACCTTATAGTCAATCGAGTGATCGTCCTGCTAGGGGAGTTGCCCCAGTCTTATGGTCGATCGAGGGAACGGCCCGCTGGGGGAGTTGTCCCCAGCCTTACAGTCGATTGAATGATCGGCCCGGTGCGGGAGTTGCCCCCAGCCTTACGACCGATTGAGTGATTGGCCTACTGGGGGAGTGGCACCCAACCTTAAGTCGATCAAGTGATCGGCCCGCTGGGGGAGTTGCCCACAGCCTTACGGTCGATCGAGTAATCAGCCTGCTGGTGTGAACTCTCACTTCATTCTTGAAAGTAAACACTGGAGATACATTCAGAAAGAAATACAGAAAAGAATGGATGATAACGGCGGGCATGCAAAGCTTGCTCGGGGGGAGTCGCGGTTGATTGGCATGTCTCCTCACTCGATCACGCACAGGGGGGTCTGGATGACGTTCACCTTCTTCCCTTTGTCTATTTGCCTTGATGTCCCTCCCCGGGGGTCGCTTTTAAGGCATCGACAAAATTCTTCAAGTGCACTCAGCTGATCAGTTGATCGATGTCCTTTTTAAGGTGCCAGTAGTCGTCGGTGTCGTGGCCGTTGTCATTGTGGTACCTGCAGTATTTTTACTCGTCCCTTCAACCTCCCTTCATCTTTGGGGGCGGCTTGTTGATGTGGCCCTTCTTCTGAGCCTGTGTCAGGACGACGTCCTGAGTCGTGTTTAGCTTGGTGGGCGGCACTTCCCATCTGTGCTGCTTCCCCTTTGGCTTTTCCTCCTGCCTATGATCCTCAGGCTTGCGACATTCACTTTAGTCACGCTTGGAGTTCCTCTTTGACCCCATCGGGGGACCCCCTTCTTCAACAGCCAATGCCTCTTCGGTCAGCATGAGCCATTCTGCCCGAGCTATGACCTCGACGGTCCTTCAGGGGGTCATTGTGTAGGTTCTTCTTCAGGCCCCTATGTTGGAGCCCCTTCTTCAGGGCCATTGTTACGACCAGCTCGGTGCAGCTCTCGACGTTTAGCTTTTGGGCATTGAAGCGCTTCATTTAGGCCCTCAGAGTTTCGCCCTGCCTTTGTACCACGTTAAATAGGAGGTCCGAGCCCGGCTTCCTCTGCCTCCGGCCATAAACTGTTGGTAGAACATCCGGGACAGGTCCTGGAAGTTGTTGACAGACTGGTCAGGGAGGTTGTTGTACCAGTCCCGGGAGGACGTCTTGAGAGTGGTGTACAATCCGCAGCAGAGCAGAGTGTCGTCTGCCCCCCTAGAACCTCATGACCCTTGCGTAGTCCAGAACATGTTCCTCGGGGTCCCCGAGCCATCGTACTTCTCCAGGGCTAGCACTTTGAACTTGGAGGGCACCCGTGCTTCGGTGATGCTCTTTGCTAATAGGCAGAGGATGATCGCCAGAGGTCCTAGGTTAGCCTGGTCGGCTGGCTCCTTGCCGTGGTGCTCGGGTTGTCTAAGAGGTTAGTGGAGACGCGGGGATGATTTCCTCGGTGGCCTTACCGGCTGGGGATAGGCGTAGGCTACCAAGTGCACTCTCTGTGGGGGCATTCCTCGCGGCCTCTTGGCCTCTTCCGACGTGGGCTTCTGCTTCGTCCCGGTGCCCTTCGGTGGCCGCGCGACTGGACGACCACACCCGACCGAGCGAGACCGTTTGGACGAAGCCGCTGTCGACTTGGCCCCGGTCCACCTGGTCCCTCCTCCTCCCATTGTTCGCAGGGAAGTAGGGGTCAGTGAACGTTCTCGGTTCTGGCCTCCACCCTCGCAGTCTGTGGCTACGGCTCAGCGTAGCTGGGGGCGTTGCCCCGAATGGTCAGCGAACCCCGCCTGGTTCCCCGTGAAGGGGTGTTGCGGGCCTGCGCGTTGCTGGATGGCCGTTGCTAGGGTTTGGAAGCTGGCCTTCTTCTCCTGGGTGAGGTGGTCGACTAATTCACGGGTTACTGAGCGTGATTCGTCGGTTCCCTCTGTGGAACAGCTGTGCACCGTTCCGTTCGGAAAGTAGCCACCATTCTCGGGGATGGTCGGCAGGCGGGTGGATCCGTTGTCGTGTTTTCTCCATGCTGCTTGTAGTGAATGACGTGGGCGAAGATTTCGTTCCCACAGACGGCGACAGATGTTTCGGGGTGTTTTCTCACCACGGTTCGGTAGTCTCGAGGTTTGGAGGCCAACGTGATCGCGTGAGACACGTGTGTCCTCCGAGATCAAGTAGCGGCACGTTCGCTCGGTCGGGAATGCACGGATCCGTGCGTTGGAATCCCGAAGGGCATCTTCGGGAGAGTGACGGCCTCCTTGAGTGGGGAGGTGAACGAGCTCGGGGTCGGGATCGCTCGGCCCCGATGGATGGAGCACCGCGGGGTAGAGTCCCATTGACCTGCACGGATGAGAAAGCTCGTCAGAGGGGTCGGACATTAGTTCCGACCAAGTCCCCTCCGATGCCTAAGTCAAATATGATCTGAGGGATGCCCGGTGGGATTGAGTGCGGTTCACGGGGAGACCAACGCACGAATCCTCAGGCCGGGCTATGGAGGAGAGTTGTGAGGTGGAAGATAAGGTTGTAAGAGGAAGAATACATGCGTGTAGAGTATTCCGAATTCGGTCCCCTCGTCTTTCAATCTTTGGGTCTTTTGTAGGGATTGAACCGCCCACGTCCCCCTCGTCATCTCCCATCTCGCCCCAAGCATCCGATGTTTTGACCGTCCCTTGACGGGCAATAAAGATGGGCGTAATGGGGCTCTTGAATGGTAATGACGGTGGACGCAATTCGGGGGAGCGGTTACCTCAACCTACAAGGGTCAGCGGTTCCCTCCACGTCAGTCTGGGGCCGTCATGGCTCGAGGCCTTCGCGGGGCTTTTAGGCCGGTGCTTAATCCCGTCCTGGCCCATGGGCTAGGATCATGGGCTCGGTTTGTTCCATCTTGGCCCGTTTTGGGAGGGTCGTATCAGAGGGGTTTTGTGATAAGCATAAAAGATTATGAGGTTCTAGTGAACATGAAAAAAAAATTCGGATGGTTTAGGGAAAACGATAAAACTTATGTGGGTTTATGAATTTAGTCCTTAAAAATATGGCTAACGTTTCCCAACTTTTGAACTCAATGAGAGAGAGAAAGGGAGAAGATGAAGATGACAACGATGACGAATAGCTAGGGGTTTTTTTTGGAGGGAAGCATTAAACATGGAGGTAATTGTTGTGGAGTTGGACACGTTTCATTTTTCTGCTGTTAGGTCGGCCTTAATTTACCGATATTTATAAAAAAAAATCAAGTAGAGCTCGGTCCAACAGGAAAGAGAGAGAGTGGAAAACGATAGCATATTGGCCTAATTTAACCTAATTTTATAAATGTTTCGGATAACAGTACATCGACATGCAGCTCAAGTGATGATTTATGTCTCTGTCTTTTTCGGAAATCATTGCAGTTGAGACCCAAATCGATTCACGGGGAAGAGCTCAAAGGAATGTTGTGGGTTGTGTGTATCCCATTCTTCTCCTTGTAGCTAGTGGTGGTTGGTCGAGCATGATTCTGCTTTGCTGGGTGGCCCCGTCGTCCACCCACCGACCACATCATCTCCGAATTGCATGCGCAGTCACAATTTCTTGAATCATTGTCATGTTTGTTTCCCAGGTTATAGGGATATCGCCGTCAGACAGTTGTCAGATGGTTACAGTCGATCTAACGATACCACACGCATCGACTTGGATGGACACATACACCGTGCTCTCGAAGAGTTCTTACACTCAAAAGCACCTTATATATTCCGATGTATCAACAACAAAAAACACCTTGGGTCTGATGCTGCCATGTGTCTATTTATTATTGGGAATTTCGATTTCTGGGTCGTTATCAACAGACCTGTCTGAAAGATACAGACGGCTAGCTTTATTAGAGGGACGCTTGTTACGCAAGGGTGTCGTGGCCAGCTTTGCCATGGAGAGTTACGGTAGGCATAACTCCAATCTGCCTAAATGAGGGGTGTCTGAGACCAAACAAACGAAAAAAAAACAGCGAGAAAAGATCATGCCCACAAATATGTTGAGACACTTTCCATTGTGAATAATGGCATCATGACCATGATGACCATGTATAACCAATAAATTTCAAACACCTGTTTAACCACCCGACAACATGAGGTTCACTAGGGTGTTCGCCTATTGGAGCCTACACTGACACTCTATGCAATATCTATAATAAAACACTTTCTAGTTAATGAATTTGTTTTGAGATGAGTGTTAAAAAATCAATACACTAATATCAAAATCCTTGATAGAAAAGTGCCGTTACTATAGATCGGCTAATTCCCTGTTTTCCCCGTACATGAATGCATACATACTTAGGGCACGGTATATGCCTTCCTTCAATTATGAGTCCTTGATTTCCTTGCCTTTTGATCATTTTTGTTTTGTTAGGTGTTAATGCCTATAATCTCATGGAGTCGGGATCCAGTGCATGCATATATAATTAGGGCGCCATATATGCCCTCCTTCAATTATGAGTCCATGATTTCCTTGCCTTGGTTGCATTTTTGTTTTGATAGGTGTTGATGCCTAGAATCTTGTGGAGCCAGGATCTGGCCGCTGGGGCCAGAATCCGATTGCCAGAACGAGTATTCACCCAATAGAGAGCCCGTGCAGGATTTCTTCAGGACGGCCTCCTTCTCTAGTATCTGAAAGAGAGATGGAAAGACATCAGAAGACCAGAGGCAAACCCCCCAGTTCAGGGGTGGACCCCCGACTACCCTCTGATGCCTAAGTCAGTCGATGTTGGAGGAATGGATGTGATAGGCGTAAGATAGCCAGTGTGTGTGCAGAAGTATGTATTGAGCCTATATTGTAGGATTGCATGTATACACAAATACACTAGAAGGGGGGATTGAATAGTGTATTATAAAAACTTATTGCAAATAAAATGTTACTAAAATTTGCAAAGATGGAACAGAAAGTAAATGGCAAGTATAGAAAATAAACCAATCGTAAACACAAAGATGAATCCCGGTTCGTATCCTTTTAATCCTACTCCAGTCCTCTACTCCCCGTAGAGATTTTCAATCCACTATAATCACTTGCTCCCCGCAAGTATAAACTTACAAAAATGGCGACACTCCCCGTGTCCCAAACTTTGTACAATCTCAATGACTAGATATTCAAACCTGATGAAGAAATAATGAAATAGAAAAACACATATAGCCTTGGCATGAATATCAAGAATGAATTCAAGGATGGTGTTTAAAAAGAGAAACTTCAATGTTTCAAGATATGTAATGGTGAAACATAATTGAAGTTCTTCGTTCTTAAACGAAGAGAGAAATCTAATGATTTCTTCTTACAAATAAGAAAAGAACAACTAATGGCCCGAAATGCTTAAGAAAATCAAAGCCTTGATTTCCACAAAATGAAGATTAAGAAAGAGGAAAATAGTGAAGGAAAAGAGAGGGTGTACCCCTCCATTTATAGGTTTTAGAAACGGTTCTGAAAGAGACGTTGGAAAACGTTCAGAAACCGTCAGAGAGGTTAGAGAACAGTCAGAAACTGTTCTGGAAAATTTCGGTCAGAAAAACGGTTTATCAGGCTAGGACAATTGGTAGCTAGCTAATTTTAAAACGATCATAAACTGGCATAAGAAATTGGTGACGTGGATCAGTTAACGGATAGATCCTTGTCAGAAAGTTTCAGGTCAAAAGTCAAAGAAAATATTTTTAGCACGCTAGGAAAAATCCTAGCCGACTAAATATGCAAAATGGGAATTTTGACTTAGGATCAAATGGGTTGGAAGATGATGTAATTTGGAGCTTAGAGATATATGATATATTATAACCAAGGCTCTGAAGCTATCTAAAAAGTAAAATTACATCATTCCGTAGATACGTTATTCAAACGTAATATGAGTAGCAAGGCCGTTTTTGCAGAGAGTCCTTGTAATCTGATCATATGTATAATGTGAATGAAATAAGCGTTATGTCTTCACATCTGCATAGATAGAGTTAGTAACATAAAAATATATTGATTTGTCACGCCAAAACCTTATGAAATAGAAGATGCAAAATACCAAGTTCTAACATTCTCCCCTTTTTTGATGATGACAAACAATTAAAGATATAATGTGATTTAATGTGATTTAATGTGATTTAATGTGATTATTACTCCCCCTGAATATATGCCTTAAATTCTCCCCCTTTGTCATCCACAAAAAGTGGAAAAAGAAAATTAGCAGGCTACTTTTTTTCGTAGTCGGCTAATTACGAAATGGAGATAAATACGCATAAAATAACCAACAGAAGAGAGTAACAACCAAATAGAGAAATAAACAGAGATGGATTAGAATACAAGCATAAACATAACAAACCACATGATAACAATCACACAAACAACTAAAGGAACGGAACATTACTAACATTACGAAACTAAAAACAGGACTAACATTACAATACATCCGATTACATAGATATCATAACAGAGCCTAAACAAAAGAGTACAAAGTTTGTAGAACATCAAGCACCATGAGCAAAATGAAACCATAGTCTAGCAGACGGACATACACTGTTAATGCAAAGGCAAAAGCCAAAATAACTGAGAAAACATGTAACAACACTGATAATGCAAAGATGAATGGAGTATCACTGAAAACACAGATATGAGACCATCATGGAACATGGAACCAAGCAACGACATCCTAAACGGAAATAGGAACATGCAAAAGTGATCATGGGGCAAAGGGATCATGGAACCAACCAACTAATGGTCACGCAAGAGTCAAAGTAATCATGGGGCAAAAGGGCGGTAGGATGAAGAGCCAGGGGAGGATGGACGGGGACGAGTGCAGCGAGTAGGAAGTATGTTCTGGGCTTAGAGTGCGGAAACGAGTTGGGACTGATTTGTTTGGATTTGATCGAGAACTTCGAAATGATTCTTTAGGGTGGCATCGTAAGAACTCATTTGCATTTGTATCCCAGCAAAACCTTCGGAGACTGTTTCAGTGAGGCGACGAATAAGGACATCATTCGTTTCGCGAGAAGGGGAGACTCCATCTTTGGAAGCAAGGAATTTCTTGCCGGGCTTGGAACGAGAAGACCCTGGAAAGGAAGTCGGAGCCCGCGGCTGAGGTGTGGGGGTCTGAGCAGGAGTCTTGGCGGACGCATTATCATCATCGTCATTGCCGGCATCATTCTCAGATTCGGATGGAGAGGAGTCGGGATCCGGTAATCCCATGCTATGGATGGTAAACTCATCGATATTAACTTCAGTATGAACAAGAAATTTGCCATCCATGGAAACAGTGAATGCGCGAAGGATAAGAGTGATCAAACACGGCAAGAAAAAATGAGATGAGACGCGTTTGGTAAGGGTGAAGTATAGGATATTTCCCCAATGAATCGGATAGCTAGCCAAAATTGCATAAAGGCAATGTTCGAGGGATGTACTCAGGTAGTTCAAAGATCCACCCTTCGGCATGAGGTTATGGATAATGATTTTGTTGAGGAGCCGGGCTTCGGGATGAAGTTTTGTGGCCGACCTGTGAGGAGAAACCTTAGGGGCTAATTTCGCAAGAACCGTAGGGTCGTTCAAGGAAAGCAGAGATGGCCATGAAAATCGGAAGGCTGGTTGATAATCTTGGCAATTGTCTTGCCAGAGACGGTGAAGGAGACGCCACGGACCATTGTGGTGAATTGTTTTTGATCGCGGTGAACGGAGGGTTCAAGATTGGCGTAAAACTCCTTGACAAGAGAGGGATAGTATGTGACCTTATTAGCCAAAGACCAAAGTTGATGTAGGCCGACAACCGCGAGGATTTCTTTGACATTCATCATGGCGATAGTCCCATAGTCGACGAAACGATCCGGGCGAAAGCGAGTGGCTTCGAAGGAGAGGTATCGGTCTTTGGCGGCTTGGGAACGAAAACGATCGCCAAAATGAGAAGAGGGATTGGTTTCGGCCATGTTGATATGAACGAAATGAATGAAATGAAGAAGAAGGATGAACAGTGGATAGAAAAAAGGATAGAAGTTGAAGGAAATAAATAGAAAGAGAAGAGATCCATCGGTTGCCATGATGGTGGAAGTGGAAGAGGTTGCTAAAACTGAATGGGTTATAACAACTAAATAAATTTCAAAAAAAACCGAACAGACTTGGGGACGAAGAGATGCAAGGGATGGTTCGAAAATACCCGTTGTTTTAAACAAACCCAAAAAAATGTTTAAACAAGAAAACATTGAAAGAAGACAAAAAATTAAATACGGTAGTTGGGTGTGTTATGCAAAAAATTTTTAAGAGGAGGTGAGTCCCAATGTCATTGGAAATTGGTGAGTTACATTGAGAAAAAAAATCATGGCCGAATTGAATAGGAGAGGATGGTTAGTGAAGAGAGCAAATGGAAAGAAACCACTTGGTAAATTTAAACCTCATTCCAAGAAAAAAAAATTGAATGGTATTTTACTTCCCAAGAGAATAGGACGGTTGGTTGAGGAAAACAAATAGGAGAGGGCCATGTGTCTTAAGTGGTATCTTCATTCCAAGAGACAAATAGATATTATGTCATAGCACTTTCCAAGGGAGAATAAATACGGTTGGTGGAAGAAAAACAAATGCGAGAGAGCCATTTGTCTTCATTTGTATCCTCATTCCAAGGCAAAATGAATGCCATTTCACTTTCCAATGTGAAGAAGCATGGTTTGGTGGAGGGAAAGCAAATGGGAAGAAGCCACTTGGCATGGGAAATCTCATCCAAATAAAGAGATATAAATTCATTTCACTTTTCCAAGAGAAAAGAAAAGGACGGTTGCAAGGGAAATGTCTATTTCCAAGGAAGAGAAAAAAGGTTGACCAATTGCCAAGTCCACTAGCCGTATTAAAGGATGGGGACGAAAAAAATAGTGGGTAAGTGTTGTATATAAAAATTTTGTTTAAAAATATTGTCAAATTCGTATGTGAAGTGATATGGGTTAAAAATCCGAATACATGGGTTAAAATAAGTAAAGACAAAAAGATAGTCACAAAACTGAAAAGACAGAAGAGATTTACAAATTAGTCTGCTACAAAAATTTGTAGTCTGTTAAAAATAAATAATGCCGAAAAAATTATAGAAAAAAATTCACAAAAATCAAAACAAATGAATAACTTATACATCAAATTCAGATTCACTAACCAAATTTTGTCTAAGCTTAATAAAAGATTCCTCCTTTAAAGGCTTAGTCCAAATCGGCAATTTGATGTTCAGTAGATATAAATTTTAGAATAATGTCTCCTTTCTGAACATGATCATCTAGAAAATGATGACGTACATCCATATGTTTTGTACGTGAATGATGCACAGGATTTTTAGATAGATTAATAGCACTAGTATTATCACACATAATAGGGCATGTTGAGCAATCAATACCATAGTCTGAAATAGTTTGTTTCCTCCATAAAATTTGAGCACATGCTAAACAGGCGGCTATATATTCTGCCTCGGTTGTAGATAATGAAACAGAGTTTTGATTTTTGCTAAACCAAGAGACTAAAGCATGTCCTAAAAAATGGCATGCACCACTGGTACTTTTGCAGTCTGATTTGCAACCAGCAAAATCTGCATCACTATATGATAATAAATCAAATGTGCTTGTCTTAGGGTAAAATAAACCAAAATCAGAAGTATGCTTAACATATCTAATAATCCTTTTTATGGCAGTTAGATGTGAAAACATAGGATCTGCCTGAAAAACATGCACATAAATATACTGAAAACATAATGCACTACTACAAAAAGGACCTTTAATAGCACACCTTTAATAGCGCTTGCCAATTATAAGCGCTGTTAATTAGAGGCACATATAATAGACAGCGCTTCTTTTTGCAAGCGCTGTTAAAGGTCGGAGAATAGACAGCGCTTTTTTCTGCAAGCGCTGTTAAAGGTCCCACAATAGACAGCGCTTGTTTCTACAAGCGCTGTGTATTAGAGACACAGATAATAGACATCGTTTCTTTCTATATGCGCTGTTAAAGGTACAAGCGCTGTTAAATGGTGGCCTTTAACAGCGCTTCTTTAGAACAAGCGCTGTTAAAGGTCCATCATAGACAGCGCTTGTTTAATACAAGCGCTGTTAAAGGCCACCCTTTAACAGCGCTTGCACAAGCAAGCGCTGTTAAAGGGGGACATTTAACGTCGCTTGTTTTTACAAGCGCTGTTAAAGGCCACCCTTTAACAGCGCTTGCACAAACAAGCGCTGTTAAAGGCCACCCTTTAACAGCGCTTGCTTGTGCAAGCGCTGTTAAAGGGTGGCCTTTAACAGCGCTTGTAAAAACAAGCGCTGTTAAAGGTATTCGCGCGAGAAATTAAGTTCACGCGCCCCGACATATTGCAAGCACTGTTACATATTGCAGTTCGTTGATTTGATTTTTTATTGTGTATCGAACTTCGTATGCGGTTTGCTTTTTAATTAGGAGAAGTTAGAAGCCCGAGAAGCCCTAACCCCGTCGCTGCTCGTTGATCGCGCGAGTTGTGCCGCAGCCGCTGCTTCGTTGAAAATTCTCGTCGCTGCTTCGTGCGCTCGAGAAGCCCCGACGTAGGCGACCATCGCCTCAACGACCGCCCTAAGCCCTCGTCCATCTTACCTCTTTGCGTGACCCTAATACCTCTTCGTCGCTCGGTCGACCATCGCCTCAACGACCGCCCCGACGTAGGCGACGGCCCCACATCGCCGACCCAGGCGCTCGTAACCATCGCCTCAAAAGGGTAGGGTTTGCGGTGGTTGTGTCAATTCTCAGGCTGTTCACATATGTGGTCCTGTAAGCCAACGCTAAGATTAGGGTTTGTTCCATCTTGTTATGCTTTATTAAAATAATTGTATGTTGGGTATGATTTTCACTTTTTCTTGATTTTATTGTTCTGTTTTTTCTTTCTTTTTCCATGGCATATCGGCTTCCCTTAATTATAGATTTCGTATTAGGGAAGAAGACCATGATTTTAACAGTGGATGCTTAGAAGCAAATTAAGCTGACTTGTTTAATGGGCTTAACCTATTATTGGGATTGTTCTTGCAGTCATTAGTGTTGTTATCACAACGATATTATATTAAAGTAATTTTGAGTAGCATGGGCTTAACCTATTATTGGGATTGTTTCTTTAATCTGTAGCTGCTTTTTAAATTCATACGTAAGGCATTTCTTTTGAGTTCCTCATCAAAAGATGTTATTTCTTTAAATTCTCTGGCGACGTGATTAGACTGAAGGCAAACATGTATGTCATTCATATCCCTCATCAAAAGATGTTATAGATTGATCTGTTAATATTTTCCTTTACATGTTTGGTAAGCTTTGACCTGATTAGGGTGCTCTGACTTATGTTGGAGGAATCATATGCTCGATTCAGCCAATGCTACAACAATCACAATGAGCATACCTTTTAGACTTAATGCTCATCAATGTTTATCTAATGGTTCATTTCCTTTTAGTTCTTACATTCTTGAAGTCATTTTTGCGCCGCTTGTGACTTTTGTCTACTGATGGCGAGATCTTGTGTTAGCTCTTAGCTTCTTTTGTGGTTTGGTTTTCGGAGGGTTGGGGTGTGTCTTTCAGGACAACCTTTGCACATTGTCATGGTGTAGCAGACTTTTGTTGCAAAATATACCAGAAATGGATCTTTGACTGTACCGAATGTATTAACATGCTAGCCGAGAGACACGGTTCCAAAATTTAAATTGGTTGTTCCTTAGATACATATATAAACAAGAGATGATTATCTGAATGATGTTTTGAGAATCTGTAGTATTGTCACACATGATACATGTATAAAAGTGAGACACCCATCTGAATAAAGTTCTGAAAATTCTTAGGATCACTCCATGCTGGATATCCAATGGGTCTCCTGACCATGTTGACAGTTGACAGTTGATAGTTGATGTATTATGTGATTGGCAAGTAAAGGTGGGATACATTAATTGGGAGGTATTTTAATGATATGCTTGAGGCTATTGAATGAACAAAACATAAAGTGAGTATCATTTGGCAGCTGGATAAGAGCTGATAAATTGTTCTTTAGTTGTCAACACCATGTTTCTGCAAAAAGTAAAAAAAAAAGGAAAAGATAAAGAAAATATATGCAGTATTGATCCACTATGAAGGGCTACTTTTGCTCATTATGGTCTTCTATTATCTTTTGCTTCCTGCTGCTATTATGTTTCCTAAATTTGGATGTTGGTATCTCCATTTCTTTGGCCGTAATTGCTTCAAGCTTTATTTTACTACATGATTTGTTTAACATATCCTGCCTTGTTCAGAAAATATCCGTCCACAATTTTGGCACTAATTTGTATGATGTCACATTTTGTTCAATTGATTATCAATTAATATTGTATTGTCATTAATTGATTTGTGTAGATGCCAATGGATGAAGAGTCGTTCATTTATTGTGGCGAACTAAGCTTTCTTATCCTTTTTCTGAAATAAATGTTTTTTTTCCTTTTAGAGTTGGCTAGAGAAACATTAAGTGAAAACCTAAGAGAACAAAGCTTTGTTTTAGATTGGAGTAAAGACTGCATGAAGGGATACTTGCATATGCATATATTCTTAGTGGATACACCTAATATTATGTGCATTACCAAATATTATTTGCTGATCTGTATATTATATTTGGATATTATTCAATATCCAAAAATAATACGTGCATTCAGCTTTTAGGAAATTTCCGTGTATGATACATGTTGAATCTACATTTGAAGACATGGGTCCACTTTCTCTATCTAGTTATTAGAATGATATTGAATTATATATGATATGTATATCTGTATTGAATCATGCTCTTAATACGGTTCCATCAAATACGGAAATTCCATATAGCAGAGGTGCAGAACAATCAGTATTCACAGTTGTGTATGATCCAAAACAACAACAACTTATGGGCACTCCGCTTCTGTTCCGTTTACAATGCCTACTTGCAATGTAACTGTATGTTATAATGAGGGCAACTGTGCTTTGGGAGAGATGGGTATTCATGGTAGTGCTGATGGGTTTTTTAATTGATGGGAAAGTAGAAAGTGTTTCCCATTATAGAAATACAAATGCCATTTAATTAATTCAATTTTTTGAAAGCTAATTATTTTGTTGGTTGCCTACATTTTAAGAGATGCTTATCATTTGGTTATTGTTTGATTGCCGAGCTCCTCTAACATGCTTTTTATAACCCTACGTGCTTATCAACGTTTGGCTGGCTTTCTCATGCATCAAACGAATCAGTGGATTTGATATGGCTCCACCTCCATCTGCTCTGATGGCTGGTGTTACTGTTCCAGGTGCATTCCTCTTCATATACAGTGCTTTGATATGCAAAGAATGAATTGCCAAATCATTATGTGTACTGTTGTTTTAGCAATGTTAATGTCTGATGAAAATAAATCGTTTGGTAGTGGCAATTCAATCTGCATAATCTGGATTATTGTCTTTGCATCTTTTTTTTGTGATTTTGTTCTGAAAATGAGCACTTCTTTGGTGGTTTTCTTGTCTTTGGTGTTCGTTTATTTGTTTTCTGTGTAATGTTGTTATAAGAAGGCAATGTTGGGCAACTTGTTCCACTGTGCTGATTTTTATATTGAGTAATACAGCAACATGCTTACATACAAATTATATGAAATATTAGAGGATATATGTGCAAGTTTTTGATGTTAGAGAGATACATATGCTGAAGACATTCTTGTAAGTTACACTCTGCAGATATTTCGAACATGTACACACCTTTATTAAGTTCTTGAATAGGGCATATGGATCCATATAACTACCCCCTTTGTACATATTTCCAGGAGCTAATCACATACATGTTCTGGGAAGTGGGACCCATAGTATTGAAAAGCTTAAGTACTCATAATAGTTTGTGCGTTTGGCCACTATCCTTTTACTGATTATTCTCTTGGAAGTGGGACACATACATGTATCTCTCTAACTTATATATATATTAGTGCACTTTGCGTCAAGTCTAATAGAGTGGATACAGAACATATTTACTGCATTACTTGGTTAGATATCTATTTTGCTAAAACAACCAATTCTTTAGATCAATCGTTGAACTTACGAAACCGCTTAATTCCAGTTTTTAAAAGCACATGAACTCTAATTTTGCATGTACTCGTGGAAGATGGGTAATTCCCTTGGTAGGATTATACAGTTGGATGTTAGATTGCATGAACCATGGACATGGAGCAATAAGTGTGCAATTTATTTGCTCACTTGTGCTTTTTGCCAGCATTTGAAGACTCAGACCTGTAATATTTGTCTAACACGCGTACAACTTAATTTCATTTTATTTCAGGTTACAGCTGGTGCGATTCTTGGGTTGGTGACAGCCACTATTGCACATTTGATCAAACAAGCTTGATTGGTATTCTTGACGAGGGAAAGAACACTTGCCTTGAATTCCAGTGTTTCATTTGCAAGATCGAAGTTGTATTCAGGCAGGGCTTCTTGTTGGAAATACAGACTATTAGGCGCTTTTATATATAACTAAAAACAACTTCGTGTTACTTGCAGGAGTAAATACTTTTGTGATTGGTCTTCTCTAAGGCCTACTTTGCTATAACGGTGCCATTGCCCTCTTCTTGTTTTATCTCCAGGTTTGCCTTCTTGTATTCAGACTTTAACATCTCAAATAACAAAATAACTAATGTTAATAATTTTTTTGTTAGATTGATAAATATGGATCGAAAATGGATGTCTGCAAATCGTTTATCGAAAGAATATGAGGATGGAGTTAAAGAGTTCATTAGATTTGCAGTTGATCATGCTGAAAATCCAAGGAAAATCATATGCCTATGTTTAAATTGTTGCTATGCAAGGGGAGTTAACAAGGATGAGTTAAAAGATCATTTAGTGTGCAATGGAATCGATCAAAGTTATACATGTTGGACCAGGCACGGTGAGACAAGAGAAGAGTGCAGTGAATTTGGGAGTACAGAGAGGTATGCTACAAGTGATACAAACACAAATACATATGATGACGATCGCCTTGAAGAGATGGCAAATATGGTTGAAGAGGATCTCCGGGATTGTCCTGAAATGTTTACGAGGTTGGTCAGTGATGCGGAGAAGCCATTGTACAGTGGTTGTACTAAGTTCAACCGATTGTCGGCGGTATTAAAATTGTATAACTTGAAAGCGAGCAATGGATGGTCTGATAAGAGCTTCACAGAATTACTCATAATTCTAAAGGATATGTTGCCAGAAGATAATGTGCTTCCTAGTCGAACATATGAGGCTAAGCGAATGTTATGCTCTATAGGCATGAGCTATGAGAGGATTCATGCTTGTCCTAACGATTGCATCTTATTTCGTAATGAATATGCATCGTTAAACATGTGTCCTAAATGTAATGCCTCACGATATAAAAGAAAAGAATCAACTCCAGTGAAGGTGGCATGGTATTTCCCCATAATACCAAGATTTAGGCGCATGTATCGCAGTCCAGAAGATGCAAAACACTTGACGTGGCATTCAAATGAACGGATTAAAGATGGCATGTTCCGTCACCCAGCAGATTCTCCTCAATGGACAAAATTTGATCACGATTATCCTGAATTTGGGGAAGAAACAAGAAACCTACGAATTGCATTGTCTACCGACGGAATGAACCCACATGGTATTCAAAGTAGTTCCCACAGCACATGGCCAGTGATTTTGATGATTTATAATCTACCTCCATGGTTATGCATGAAGCGCAAGTACATGATGTTGTCTATGTTAATTTCTGGGCCCAAACAACCAGGAAATGATATAGACATATACTTGTCTCCGTTAATTGAAGATTTGAAACAAATGTGGGACACAGGTGTAGAGGTGTACGATGGGTACAAGAAAGAGAATTTCAACTTGAGGGCTATGTTATTTGGCACAATAAATGATTTTCCAGCATATGGTAATCTGTCAGGATATAGTATCAAAGGAAAGTGTGCATGCCCTTTATGTGAAGAGAGTACGTATTGGATGCGGTTGGAACATTGTAAGAAGAATGTCTTCCTCGGACATCGTAGATTTTTACCCGTGAGGCATCGTTACCGGTGGTTGAGGAAAGCATTCAATGGGAATACAGAGGAATGTAGAGCTCCTGTGCCATTGACCGGTGATAAGCTGTTTGAAAAGGTAAAGAATTTAAGTAGTAATTTTGGTAAGCCATTTGCAGGAGAACTTGTCACCAGCGGGTGGAAGAAAAACTCTATTTTCTTTGAATTACCATATTGGAAGTCATTGTATGTAAGACATTTCCTTGATGTGATGCATATTGAAAAGAATGTTGTTGAAAGTGTTATCGGGACGTTGCTTAATGTTCCAGGAAAGAGTAAAGATGGGATAAATGCGAGGTTGGACATGGTAAGTATGGGAATGAGGATGGAATTGGGACCGGTAAAGAAGGGAAAGCGTACATATCTACCTCCTGCAGCTCATACTCTATCTAGGAAAGAAAAAAAAGTTTTTTGTAAGTTTCTCGATGGAGTTAAAGTTCCAGAGGGATACTCGTCAAACATTAGAAGCCTCGTATCTATGAAAGATCTCAAGTTAAAAGGTCTAAAATCTCATGATTGTCATGTTTTGATGGAGCATTTACTACCAGTGGGTATACGTTCCATTTTGCCAAAAAAGGTGAGGGTGACCATCACAAAACTATGTTTCTTCTTCAGGGCAATTTGCAGTAAAGTTATTGATCCTGGAAAGTTACCGGCATTGCAAAAAGAAATTGTTGTCACATTGTGTGAGCTTGAGATGTATTTACCACCATCCTTCTTTGACATAATGGTTCATCTGACTGTTCACCTGGTTAGAGAGACACAATTGTGTGGACCAGCCTATATGAGATGGATGTACCCGATCGAGCGCTATATGAAGATATTAAAAGGGTATGTGAAAAACCGTAGTCGACCAGAAGGTTGTATGGTTGAGCGTTACATAGTTGAAGAAGCTGTTGAATTTTGTACAGAGTACCTAAGCAATGTTGATTCCATAGGGCTTCCAAGGTCTCGTCACACAGGAAGAATATCAGGGGAAGGGATTAAGGGAGGTGATGTAGTGCTCATATCAAGGACAGAGTGGGAGCAAGCACATTTATATGTTCTTCACAATGATGTTGAAGTTGAGCCGTATGCTGAAAGACACAAGGAAATACTTCGAAATTCAAACCCAAATAGGAATGAGAATTGGATTACAAGAGAACACAATCGGTCTTTTATAACATGGCTGAAAGAACAAGTCTTTGGAGAGTTGGCTATAAATAGAGCTTCAGTTTCAGATAGATTGAGATGGTTAGCAAATGGTGCAAGTGTACACGTTTTTTCTCACAATGGTTACCTTATTAACGGGTACACATTCTACACTAAAGATCATGATGATCAAAGTACAATGCAAAACAGTGGTGTGACTCTTGTAGCTGAATCTATGCACATCTCTAGTGCAAAAGACAGAAATCCCATATATGCAAATATGTCATACTTTGGTGTTATTGAACGCATATGGGAGTTGGATTATAGTATGTTTCGATTGGCTGTGTTTGGTTGTAAGTGGGCAGACAACAATAATGGGGTTCAAATTGATGAGTTAGGGTTCATGCGGGTGGATCTCAATAGGGAGGGGTATAAGGACGAGCCTTTTATTTTAGCTTCGCAAGCTCAACAAGTATTCTATGTCACAGATCCCACTGATGTGAAGTGGTCCATTGTGTTGTTGAATAACAAATTAAATGACTGTCGTAGCCAAGCACATGAAGATATCAATACTGAGGATGATCCTTTCTTAGGGACATCACAATCACTTGATATTGATCCTACTGTAGATGATGGTTTCTATATGAGAGATGATCATGATGAGTGGATTTGGGTCAATCCGTCATTTCATGTCATGAAGGGACAAACAAGTATTAATCCAACAAGGAAAAGGAAAAGATTAACCTAATTAAGTTCATACGACTTTTTCTGGTGAGTGATAATGTATATTGATCTTAATTCATTTTTCTTGCATCTTTTCTTGTGAACTAACAATTTAATGTTGTTTTACTTTGTTGTAGATAAATGTCTTCTAGTGATGACAACTGTGTTCCCCTTGATGGTGATGCTCCTAATATTGAGGAAAATGTTATTAAACGTGGAGTGACCGCTATGGAGGGAGTTATTCGTGCACGCAGCAAAGGGATATCATTTAAGGTATTCTACTAACAAGTTTTTATTATTTAATCATATTAATTTTCATCAACATATATTCATTTTCTTATTCTATCATTGTTATTAGGTTGGATGGAATGATAGGGGTCAACCAATTGATCCTAACAGTGCTATATTTGTGAGTTATATTGGGGCAATTACCCGACAGATGGTGCCAATAACATGTGATAACTGGAAATCGTCGACTTTAAAAGTAGTGAAAGAAAACATCTGGAAGGATATACAGGTAATATACATACTCTCATCTTTTTTTATTCTTATACAAACATACTAACACAATTGAGCACACTTTTGTAGACATCTTTCATTGTTGATGATAGTCATCGGAGATATATTCTTAAAGAAGCAGGCAAACTTTGTAGAAATTTCAGAACCTACTTAACAAAGAATTATGTTTGTGATGAAAGTGGTAGTGTTATTGAGCATCCTCCACATGAGTATCCTTTCATATCTGAAGATCAATGGAGAGCGTTTGTTGCTAAACGTCAGTGCGATGAATTTAAGGTAATGTTACTCATTTTGAGGAATCTGACTAAACATATTAATTTGTATTAATATAGTTGCTTTGTGCCTAAATAGATGCGACGCACTCAAAATCGAAAAAGAGCATTAAATCATATGTACCCATATAGAAAGGGCCGTATGGGTTACGCACGCCTTGAGCAAAAGATGGTAAGTATGCAAAAGATATAACGTACAAGATGTTAGAAATGATTTTCAATCAATTTATTAATTATCTTAATTGTCTGAATGTACAGTTAAAGGAGTCAGAATCAAATGACACATCCATAGCCCGTCATGATTTATGGAAGGGTGCTCGTGTAAATAAGTTAGGAGTGGTTGATAATGAAAATGTTCAGCAAGTGTGTGATAAAATTGTAAGTATGATATCATTTTACTCTAGTTCTTTTATTATTTTCTTATTTTATCATTAATGATGTACATGTTACCTTTCAAATTTATGTGCCAGGAGACCATTTCACAAACTACATCACAGGATCAGTTACAGGACTCGCAGGATATACTTTCTCGAGTCTTAAATGTCCCAGAGTATCCTGGACGGGTTAGAGGTTATGGATTCGGGCCGTCAGTAAAAGATTGTTTCCCAAGTGAAAAGCGCAGAAGAAATAATGACAACGCGGACTTGAGAGAAACAGTGGCATTGCTCTTAGAGAAGATGAAAGTATTTGAGAGTATGGGTCACACCAAAGAATTAGCTACAATCAGCAAAAGTGGTAGTTGCACGCTTCTTTCCTGTAATATTCCTGAAGTAAGTGTTTTTCTATTAAATTATTGCATTTACAAATAATTAATTCAAGATATTATTAGCAAAATACATTCCTGTATGATTAACAACATTAATTGATGTTTTCTTTATGAAATTTTTGTTTTAGGACATCTCATCATGCAATTTCTATTTATCATCCCCAACACATCGCATAGTTGGGAAGGGAAAGGTCTTCAATCGTCCTGATGATAGAAAACTACACAATATATCATTACCCATGACTCATATGAAAGTTATGGTTGAACATGTGATAGAGTCAGATGCACCGCTACCAATACCTATAGAGGATGCATGAGTCATGGTAGTAGGTGATGCGATTGGTACTTTTGTTGCATGGCCAACCAACCTTATTGATTTGGTCTCTACGGTAAGACTTCTTATACTATACATTAGATTCTTATATTGTTGTTTCATTATTTTCTAACCAAATGATTCACTTAAATGATTTCCCATACAGATGCCCGCAAAATCTAACGTCAAAGAGTCGGTTAAAACAAAGGAGTCAGGTACTCCTAAAAAGAAACAAGAAAAAGTAAAGGCAAAACATCAGGAGCCCTCCCATGCTGGTCGTGCAACTAGTAAAAAGAAACACGAAAAAGTAGAGTCAAAACATCAGGAGTCCTCTCCTGCAGTTGCTGCAAATAATCTCTCCATGTATTGTAATTTTATTCAGATATATGCTACACAAAAGCTTCAAGGTGGTGCGCTGTTACAAATAGACATGGAGAGAGACATTTTTGGTATATCATATATGGAGTTAATTAGTCATCAAATTGTCAATGAACTTCTTCAGCACGAGTGGTTGGATTGTCCGGTAATCTGTGTATATATCAGGTACTTTAAGTAAACAATTTTTAGAATTTCATTTCAATTAAACGTTGATATTATTGATAACTTATTTTTAATCTTCATTCAAGGTACTTGTACTATGAGTTGGTTGTCAACAGACAAAACACAAGGAGATTCTCATTCTTATGCCCACATAACA
>CM061131.1:104574918-104617916 GCA_030789695.1 Scilla litardierei
CGTCCCTTCGGTCTCTCTTCGGCTCCTTTCACGATTGGGTGAGGAGGCGCGTGACCTCGCCTGACGAGAGCCGGACAGCGTGAACCGACGCTCCATGTTCGGTTTCCGGGTCCCGTGGTCGTCGACCACGGCGGACCGCAAGTGTGGGGGACCCCCCGCCCATCGATGGCTGTCGTCCAACGTGCCTCCGTTGGGTGGCGCAGGGCCGACGAGCTGCTGCACCGTTGCGACCAACGTCTGGAGGCTCGCGTTGGTCTCCTGAGCTAGGGCGCGGAGCTGTCCCTGCGTGGCCAGTTCTGAGCCGCCGGTTTCTTCGGTGGAGAGGGTGGGGTGGCCGCTTACGGGCGTGTCCTCGGGATTGCCGTTTGTTGTGCCGTTCCCCTCCTCCGGGATGGGGGGCATGCGCTTCCTCCCATTGCTGGCTCGTGCCATTGTTGGTGTGGTTTGCTTCTTCGTGGGACGGTTTCTCGTTCCCACAGACGGCGCCAGATGTTTCAGAGTGTTTTCTCACTACAATGCGTTGACCGTGGAGAACCCGGTCAACGTGGTCAAGGGGTCCGCTTTGGGTCCCTCGGGGGCTTCGAATCGGTGCAGAAGGGACGAGGGGAAGCCTCGGCCCTGGTTGAGACGCTCGGCCTCGGACAGACGTGCTCAGCCTCGGCTGGAAGGGGGACGAGGGGTAGTCTCAGTCGCCCAGGTAGATGCACGGCCGTCGGGTGGTGAGGGTGAGTCTCAGACCCGATTAGGACACTCGGCCTCGGTAGGGCGTGCTCGGCCACGGAAGGCTGACGGTGAGGGGAAGCCTCACTGTTCGGTTGATCGAGTGGTCGGAGAGGGGCGAGGGGTAGCCTCGGCCCGTTGGTCTGTTGTCCACCTGCGTAGACGAGAACGCTCGTCAGGGGGCCGGACCTTGGTTCCGGCCAAATCCCCTCCGATGCCTAAGTCAGATAGAGATCTGAGAAAGGAGGCCCGGCGGAGACGGTCCGACTCGTGAGGAGATCGTGACGGCGTCTCTCGGCGCGAGCAGGGGAGGAAGGAGATGAATTGGGGGAACGAGGTCGTTGATGGAGTACCTTAGGTTTTGTTACCTGAGATGCGGTCCCTTTCTTCGTCGTCTTCCAGACCCTTTTGTAGAGCTCCCAGCGTGATTGGCTCTGGCCCACGTCCCACGTCCGCCATTGATCGTGCCCCATCCGTCCCCCCTCGCCGCCGCCCTCTCCGCCATGCCAACACCTCCCCATTATCGCCATTTAGTGGTCGCGTGTCCGGGGGAGCGGTTTTCGCAGGAGTGGGCGAACGACCAACGGGTTATGGGGGCCGGGTCGGATCGACGTTTCGAGAAGGTCCCTTGTAGGGCCTTTGTCGAATGGGCTTTCAGGATGCAGGTGGGCTCTTGGGCTCGTGCTTTATGGGTCTCGGTCAAATAGGCGTAACACTTGGCTTCACTGACCTCCTCTCCTATAGTGGCCTATTGGATTATCTTCGCTTTGACGCCAAGGCGAACCCTAAACCATATCCTCGCCTGGTAAAATTGTTCTATGCCAATCGTGTCCGAGGCCAGTACGATGCGAGTCACTCCATCGAGACTACTGTCTTGGGAACTCCTATAGTTCTCACGGCAGAAATCTTGGGGGAGATTCTTGGATGTTCGTCGTCCGGTCTCCTTCCTTCTGACATTTCCGTCGATGATATCGCCTCCTTGGATCAGTCCGTTCTGTCTGACATCTTCCATGTGATCCCTCCTGCCTTTATTGGAGTTCCTTCGAAGTCGTTCAAGCCAAATGCCTGGGTTCTGAATCTCATTCTGAAGTCGTGCTTGCTTCCCAAGTACGGCTCATCTTCACTTCCATCCCAGCCATTTTTGAAGCTTATCTACGCTCTTTTCTTGGGTTACGAGATTAATTGGGCTCGCGTTATACTCGATAAGATGGACTCTTTCGAGTGTATACGCAAGACCAATAAATCTGCGCATATTCCATATCCGTGTCTGCTGACCCTTGTCT
This sequence comes from Scilla litardierei, assembly GCA_030789695.1. Lineage (NCBI taxonomy): Eukaryota > Viridiplantae > Streptophyta > Magnoliopsida > Asparagales > Asparagaceae > Scilla > Scilla litardierei. Next base: position 104,576,922 of record CM061131.1, read on the forward strand.
TTCGTCATTTCCGAGTCCCTCTCCCTCCTGACGATGAGCATCCCTTGGGTACTCCTCTGAACGCGACGGCCGTTAAGAAATCTCTAGCGACGCTTCGTCACGTGCAGAGGTCGACCGCATCTGCTTCTCAGGCTACTCCCTCAGCTGCTGCAGCCTCCACTCCTCCTGCTACATTAGATGATGTCGTACGCCTTCTTCGTCGGCACGAGTCGCGTTTGGCTCGTACCGAGGAGGTCGTCTGTCGTATGGCTCAGATGATGGGCATTGATCTTCCTCCTTCAGTTTCTGAGGCCGAGGAGATGGACGATGAGGAGATTGACGAGCTTGTCACTTCCTTAGCCCGTGGCGATGAGGCCACTGCTGCTGCTGCTACCACTTCTGCTCCTGGAGTTGGCACCTCTTCCGGTGTTCCAGAGACTTCTGCAGTAGTAGTCCAGACTTCTGAGGCTGCTGTTACTCCTGCTGTCCATGTTGACGAGCCTGCTGCTGTTGAGACCCCTGCTGTTGAGCCCGTCGTTTCCACACCTGCCCCGACGATCCCGTCTGTTGAGACGCGTCTCCTCCCTGCAGAGCCTGAGTCCACTCCATCGACTGGACCCACGGAGACTGCAGATCCAGCCACTTCCTCGTGATCTTCTGTTCCGAGGACTCTCCACTACTCTTTGGATGACATATCTTTTTTGAGAGTATTTTGGGTTAGGATGGAGATTGAGGGTTGTTTTGATGTATTTTTGAGTTTTCTGGATGTCGGTGTTGGATATTTTGATGTACTTTGGATGATGTTGATGTTGGTGTTATATTTTGATGTGGATGATGATGTTGTATTTTGATGTTCTCATGATGATGTTGTATCAATGATGTATGATGTATTTCTTTTTGATGGGTATGTTGCATTTGATGTATCGATATCTTTTTGGATGTACTCATGATGTTATCATTTATATATATACATCGATGTTCATTTGTGATATTTACTTCGTCGTGCACATTAATTCTCATTCAATGTCCATGCTATGTAAAATCGTCGCTCGACGATTGAAAAACTTGGTTAAATAGATTGAAATTCTATAATTGTATAGAATTGTTTTCCATGCACAAATTTAACCAAGAATATTGAATATTGAAGAGTATGTTTCTTTATTCAAGAAATGAACAATTATTTGGTATTTTTGATGATTTTGATTATCGCTTTCTGATAATGGACAATTGGCACACCTTGATTTGATTTCATCATTTTTCCCTTGGTGTCAATTAGTTCCATCGTCATTGTCTACGACTCCCGGTGTTGGATTTTCCATTTCCTAGTTGTTGTCGTTGTATGCCCCCCATTTTTGGGATAATGCCAAAGGGGGAGAGATAATGATAATAAATAGCGCAAATGAAAATTTAACTCAATTTCCAAGAATCTAGTTTGATATGTTAGATTCAGGGGGAGTTAAGATATATATAAGGATTTTCAAAATCCGATATTTCAAAAATTGATTCTCTTTATTTATCTTGCTCGTCTGATTGATGCAATTCATATATATTCATTTTGGAATTAACGTGTCATCAATGCAGGGGGAGTAAGTATTTTACATTTGAATCATTATTTTTGATTATTATTTATGTTGGTTTGTCATCACCAAAAAGGGGGAGAATGTTGAATATTGGACTCCCCGGATTTGGTTTTGATGATGAGCAAACATAAATAATCCATGAACTAACAATTTGTCAGCGCAGTATTTGAGATCGTCGCCAAATTCACGAGAACATTCAAAGCGACATCTCAACACTTCTCAAAGCACGCATTCATGCCTAAAGCTTCGTTGAAGCTCTTGCGCCGTTTTGGAAGTTATGAAGAATCAATCGAAGCTCTCGAAGACCGTTTATTAAGGTTTTATTTATAGTCTTTTAAGCTTCGATCAATAGAATGTTAAGCCTTGAGTATATCTTACGATTCTAACTTCATAACGCTCATATCGTAGCTCTAGGATCTTAGTACAAGTTCATTCTAACTTCCTCGAAGCGTCGCGCTTCGATTCGGACTTGTTTGTGCATGTTAGTTGGTACAAGAAGAAGTACTGACCGACTAGATGGTGATCTAGTCGGTCAGCAACTCTTCTTGGACCGACTAGTTTGATTCCTTAATTTCTTGGACTTTACTGTTTACAGTTAGTCGGTCTACGTTGACTCACCGACCGACTAGTTTGTGAACTAGTCGGTCAGTGATGCTTCTTTGACCGACTAGTTGTGACTTACTGTTCATGCCAAATTTCTCCTAAGCTACTGTTTATCGTTAGGCGGTCTAAGAACATTTGGTGACCGACTAGTTGACAATCTAGTCGGTCAACTTTTGTTCTTGGACCGACTAAGTCAATTTGTATTTAGACTATTTCATTTTGCCTCTTAGTCGGTCTACGTTCACTGACTGACCGACTAGTTGTGAAACTAGTCGGTCAGAAAGTCTTCTTGGACCGACTAGATTTCTAGGTCTGAATTTCTCTTTCTTCTCTGTTCCTCACTTAGTCGGTCCATGCTGTTTGACTGACCGACTAGTTGATGAACTAGTCGGTCAGTGATTGTTCTTTGACCGACTAACTGCCCCAGATTTCTATCCGTTGGAGAATGACCTAACTTGTTTTTATGGGACCCTATAAATACGAACCTAGGTCATTTCTATCTAGGTTAGAGCTTCCATTCAGAGATTCATTGAGTTCAAAAGAGATAGCTATTCTCACTCATTTCTAAAGCTCTCTTCCTCACAAGAAACGCATTCTCTCACTATTCTAGATCTAGAATCCATATTGAGAGAAGTTTGTTCTTGGTGAGCTCTTCAAGCTATTGCTTGATCCAAGTCTCCAAATCTCTCCTAGGCACCGATTGCTGGTCATTTCCTTGGTGCTAGGACTTGGTGACTTCATCTTCCTCAAATCCTTCATTTCACCTATTGGGTAAGAAAAACTCAAGGTATAGGATTTTGTGGTAAGTTTGCTTATTTCAATATAAACTCATTTATATTGCTTGTTGATTCTCTCGGTTGTGAGAGAAGGTTGTGATCCCGGGTTGTGGGATTCACTATTGCCATAGTTGTATGATTTGATCTTGTGAAGGTTTTTCACAAGATATTCATAGTGGAAATCTTAGGTTAGGGTTTCTAACCTAAGTATCCGGAGGGGATCCGGGTGGTTGGGACGTAGGGTCACCGGAAACAAGTCGGGGAGACTTGGGTGGATCCGAACCCATTAACATCTTTTGTTAGCATTGTTAATTTTGGTGTTGTCATTCAATTTAAGCTTCCGCAAATTGATTTGGTAGTTGTTTGCACAATAATTTAGAATTATACTCCTTGTTATTTTTAAAGTACTATTCACCCCCCCTATAGTACTTGTGCAGTAGCTTATCGGGCATTACAGACTTGTGCAAGGAAACTGAAAGTATGCAAAAGTAAAGCAACCTAGTAGTTCTAGCATGAATGCGATGACATGGCAGTTAAAGTATGAGTGCAACAGGTAAAGTAAAGTAAAGTACGCGCATGGCATTTAAACATGGCATGGATGACAAGTATTACATGAATCATTCACAGGACAAGTACAAGACAAGAAAAGTAAGCACCTCGTGCACAGAGATTCCGTCTTTTGGCTAGAGGGCTGATCAGGCCACTCCTAAGCTCAAGTGAACGTTTATCCCTACCCCTCCACGTGTATCGAGCCAGGGCCTTACCCCCGAACAGGAATGCTCGCTTCTGGATCACGAGCCAGGAAGTGTTTTTAACAAGTATGGCATAGGGGTGCACCTAGCCGGTCCAGGGAAACCGGGCATTGGCTTTTGACCAACACATGAGACCCGTTTCCCCGGAAGTAGTATTCAAGGAGTACAAGTATTGTAGCGTGTTCTACGAATGCAACAATCAACTTGGATGACATGTAGAATGCAATGCATGGTAGTTAAAAGTGCGTACAGATAAAGAAAGTAAACGTGACAGTTTAGTATGCATGAACAACAAGTTTAAAGGGTTGGATCTAGCTTCGTTGTCAAGCTAGATCCATTTAGGTGACGGATCTAGTTTCGTTGTCAAACTAGATCAAGTAGGCGTCTAGCCAGCTATCATTTCACTGACTAGTCTCTTTTACGCTAAAAGTAAGGAAGTGGCCTAAAAACATGGCCCTACACAAGAGTTGGCAAGTTTCACTTGCCTGCAAGTACGACATCTGAGCACACCGTCCAATGAGTCCAAGAATCACAATTATCCTACGTGCACAAGTCCACCGGCCTAAAGTCCATATTATTAATCTTGATTAATGAATTTAAAACATTTAAAATACTTTAAAAATACCGATTTTAGTCTTGATTAGCATGCAATAGGTTGGGGGTCCTAAGGGTGCAAAGCGTTACCTCAACACGACGCGAAAGCTACACCGGTGTCGGGTAGCGACGCCGGGGGTTGGAATAAGAGAACGCGCTCCAAGTCCTGATTCCAATATATATTCTTCGCTGGAAAATTCAGAGCATCGACCGGGGCAACGGTTCCAGATTCCAAAGCTAGCACGTGCGACGACGGTCTACGACATGTCGCAACGTCGTACACGGCGATTCGTCGGAGAGAAAGCACCTAGGTGGGGCCCACAGTAGTCCTAGGGACCTTTGGGGGACCCACAATACCTCTGGAGAACTTGGGGGGCCCACGGAGGCAAGTGGTACGACGGATGCGGGGTTGCGACGAGTGGCTCTCAGTCGTACACAGCCAATGCGGGGGATTCCATCGGTCGGGCTCATGCGGCGGGGCTGTGCAGCGCTTGCGGAGATGCGGTCGTCGGTCACAGCGACCGCTGCGAGGGGATCCTTCCGTCAGACACTGCGGATGCGAGGGAGTGGGTGCTGCAACGCTGCGGGGGTTGCAACGGAGCGGGGGAGCGGGCGATGCGGGCGCTTGGGTCGGTCAGACACAGCGGGCGGGTCGGTCGGGCGCTTGGGCTGCAACGGAGCGGGGGTTGCGATGCGGAGCGGTGGAACGGGCCGGTCAGATCGATGGGTTCTCTCGGTCGGAGTGGGGTGCGAGCGTTGCAATGGAGCGGCGGGTGACTGGGTGCGGAGCGGGCGCTTGTGCGGGCGAGGGCCTCGGTCAGACCGAGGGAAATGGAGGGGAAACGTCGGTCGTGCGGCAGCTGATCGTCGCAACATTGCGACGAATTGTCGCAACGTCAATTTTGGGTTTTGGAAGAGGCTAGGGTTAATTTCTTGCGAAAATGGGTCTTCCTAGGGGTTATTTATATAGTGTAGATGGGTTGACTTGGTCTAGGGCTAAATCTAATAGGATTAAAAGTTTAAAATACTTTAAAATTTGAAATTCAACTTCTCCAACTCACCCAAGGATTTGACTTGGTCCAAATGAGCTGGAAATTGGCTCAAAAATTCTTTAATACGTTTAAAACTCAAATAAATTTTATTTGGCCGAAATTAATTTAAAAATTAATTATTAAAAATAATATAAAACTTGTTAAAATTATAAAAGTGGTCAAATAAACTCCAAAAATTATAAAATAAATATCATGGTGATCGTGATGATGAAAGTGAGCTAACTAAGAAGACGGATCTCAATTTCGACGTCGGACGACAAAACTAAAAATAGAAACGTCTCCCGTCAAAAGTGAAAATCGTCATGTCTCATCGAGTAAGTTTAAATTGTGGGAAAACGACTCGAGAAATGTCGTTCCAAGTTAGTGCCACTATTTAATACTCTTAGAGACGTTCACAACGGCATATCACACAAAAGTGTTCACAAACGAATAAGGTCTAAAATAAACACGTGCACGGTCAAAAGCACGTGCACGAAAAGTGTACAACGAAAAGTGGTCGTTACATCCTCCCCACCTTAGAATAAAGTCCGTCCTCGGACTTTCTAATATATCTAGTCGCTCTAATAACTACCCCAAATCAAGTCACATTATATTTCAAACCAGGTATAGTCATTACAGGTGCTCATATACGCACTAGGTAGTCAAACATTGATACTACCAACAAGTATATATATACATTCACGTACGTCATATACTTATACTCATTATAGTCAGTCAACTTCATACATGTATTTCAATCATGTATATAAACATACATCCCTTATATAACTACTACTCACAAAACAATAGTTCAGATACTCACATAAGGATAGTCTTTCACTTAGCAAATACAATCATTGCTCTACATATAGATAGCTACCTATGCACAAACATCAAGGGTATGCTACCCTCTAATATTCATCCAACACCAAACACATCAACACATGTAGTCACACCATACCATTATTAAGTCAAATTTTACTATATCTAATATACTTTCATTACCACTATCGTTTCACAATATATAGTCATTCAAATACATGCAAATAGTTCACCATATATTCACATCACGTACGGTCCTATAACTGTATTTACGCCACGCCACATATATCATAGTCATCAATGCCTATAACTAAGCACATACTTACCCGTGCATGGTGCACACCCATACACTCTAGCATTTCATTTACATACACCAATCATACCATTATATAACTAGCACACATACACACCTAGTTTTAGCTAGTACACATACGTTCACACGAGCAAGTCCTTAGTAAATAACTATACAACAAGACCAGCACCTATAACAATATACTGCCGTAGCGACCCACAATCATGTGCGTAGCACAACCAGGCACAAACACTCCTATCACTATACATACATCAAACATTGCTATATTCAAACTACAAACATACATTCAATATACCTAGAGTATACCCACTCAAGCTTGAGTGAGACTCAGTACATATATCAGAATATTCGTAACACGACATTTATACCTATACTGATACCACTCCCATATATATACACCTACCAATACAACCATATACATTCCATAAATCAATCACACTTAATATTTAGTCAGGTAATACTTACATAGTTAAATCAATTTATATACCATAATAATAGTAATACAGACATCAGCACACATATATTTATAATACCCTCCCTAATACATGCATACACATTCATCGTATAGTCACACACATGTAACATATATATATATATATATATATATATATATATATATATATATATATATATATATATATATATATATATATATATTCACACCATAGCCTGCTGCCTATAATTAGTATAATAATACACCTATACATACAAAATTAAGATGTGCAATAGTCGTGTATACCTCACGGTATGCACGCATGCAACATCCCGCGAAAGCAAACAATACCAATCAAAATTTTAACCCTACTACCATATGTATATCACTTATATACTCATGCAACGAAACATAACTTCCTACGTCCAAGCACAATATATATCTACCTACGAGCACATTCTCACACGTACTAGTATATAGGTCACTCGATAGGCCTACTCACTTATCTATACGTTCACTTATTATTATCACACCTATCATACTCATAGCTTCACCAAATCAAATTATTTCAACCATTCTAAGTATCTCTTACTACAGACACAACTTAGATATTTCAACGCTAACTCTTATATACACAGGCATCTCTAGTATAGTATAGCTATCCACACAAAAATCTATAACTACTAACACACAACAACTTCATACTATCACGAATAACTCCGAGTATATATATATATATACCACACAATAGGCAAGCATCAATATACTATGGGGGTACACTCATTCAAGCCCACGTACACAACTTAGGTACGTGCACTACGACTACCTCACAAGGTCCAAGGGCCTACTAACAATTAAGGGTTGGAACAGACATTGACGGACCCTAAGGCCTAAGCAATAGAGGGAGGTCGAGGTCGAGGGCGTGACGAGGGAAGGATCGATAGGCACGAGTTCAGATAGGACGAATACAAGGAGATAGCTTGGTTAGACGAAACATAGACTCAATGGTGATGTTTAGGTCGTGGGAAAGGGGGATGTAGTGATGCTTATATAGGATGGAGAAAAGAAATAGGGTGAATAGCATAAGCTAAAATACGTGGATTTTGAAAACTGTCGTTCTTCAAAAGTTGAAATCCCAGTCTGAAAAGAAATATTGGAGGTCGATAAAACGAGTTCTTCAAAATAAATTTGAGTCGAACATTCATAATAAAAGAAAATGGTCTATTGGTTTTAAAATTTTTAAAAGGAAGTAAAATCATTTACACGAATATTAAGGACATGGTTTAGAAAATTCTTTCCGTCAGTAATTTAATATAATGTTGACAAAAAGTTTTGGAAAGTTAAGAATGAAATCAAGTAACTGAAGAATTTAAACTCATGTTGAATGCCTTCAAAACTCTAGGCTATGGAAAATTTAAAATAATCAATTTTGAAACTTCTTTTAGAAAACCATGGTTTGCCAAAAATGAGAAACTGATTTACACAAGGTTCTTAATATACGAGCACAACAAGTCTGGTACGGACATAAAAATAATTGAAAGTATGTATGGTGCACGGAAAAATAATATTATCTTAGTAGTAGAATTATCGAAATCGAATAGCAAGTCTTTAAAATCAAATCATGGAGGGTCTAAATCAGGAAGTGGTTATGAAAATAGTAATTTTGCAAAAATCTGAAATAGCGAGAACGACCAACTTGCTGAAAGCTAAAATTCCATGTGTCTTGAAAAGTATATGAATGGCATAAATCAGGAGGGAAAATTACAAGTTGAATAAAAGTACGATTCAAAATAAAATTAATATATGAAGGAATGACGCATTTGCATAAGTACGAAAAACATAGGCTGGGAAAATACTATAAGCTAGTATTCAAAAATTCCGACAAACGTTTTAAAATTTAAATCAATGAAGGAGTATGAAGTATAAGTATATTAAAATTTTGAACAAAGTTAAACTTAGTGGTAGGGAAGATTGAAAAATATTTTCAGAAGGTTCAAGATTTGCAATGGAGATGTTTGAAAATTGACGACGATCGTCATGAGGCGATCTCGTGAATCGAGGCAAGGAAATTTGGTCAGGTGATCAGAACATACATACGCCTAGGATATGAATCAGGAGACTCTACGGGGAAACTCATACGGTCGACCAACTAAAGATTAAGAACTAAGCGCTAAGACTTTCTAAGGAGCTAGACGGAAACGAAATGCGTTCAGCTTGGTCCGAAATCGATGAACCCAAGCGAACGACAAAAGGAAATTTTAGGGGTCTAATATGGTCAGGGTTAGGCAATAACCACTAAGGTAACTCCTACGACGATTAAATCGATTGCTAGAAGGGGGTCTAACTACAATCAGGGCCTCTAACTAGCATGCACAGACGTCTAACTAAGCCTTCTTATCACCTAGTGTCATAAGAAAACGACTAGACTCAGGGCTTATGACTCGGATGTTGCAATTTATTTAATGGACATTCCGTTATTATCGTTGTTTCGTTAATTCGCAATTGCAAGACTGGACCTGCATGGGCCACCAACAAAACCTGTCACGCCCCGCTTCCCAAAAATATGGAGGCGAAGCGTGAGAAGGTCCGCTCAGACTTGAAGCTGCAAAGCTGCAAGTCCGATAAGCGTCAATCAAATTTAAAACTGCAGGTCCTTGCAACATGAGCGAAACAAGATAATAATGAAATGAGACAAAAGAATAATCTCAGGATATCCATAAATATAAATTCTAACATCGCAGAAAAGCCACCAGGCAGAAATAAAAGAGAGTCTAAAGGCCCAAACATGGCCAACAAAAGTACATCGTACAAAACAAGGTGACACGCACCGACAACTAACAACAAACCTAAAACAAAAGAAAGCTCAGCAAAATCACCAAGAAAGATCACTGACATCCACAAAACTCCTCCTAGGCAGACATGGACTTAGGCTCAGCGTCAGCAACTCATCACGTACACAGCAACGGTCTCTGGCTCAGGTCTAACATGTGACACCCAAAAGAGCAAGGGGCACATGTCAGCAAGTCTACAAGAGACTTGTGCAAGGAAACTGAAAGTATGCAAAAGTAAAGCAACCTAGCAGTTCTAGCATGAATGCGATGACATGGCAGTTAAAGTATGAGTGCAACAGGTAAAGTAAAGTAAAGTACGCGCATGGCATTTAAACATGGCATGGATGACAAGTATTACATGAATCATTCACAGGACAAGTACAAGACAAGAAAAGTAAGCACCTCGTGCACAGAGATTCCGTCTTTTGGCTAGAGGGCTGATCAGGCCACTCCTAAGCTCAAGTGAACGTTTATCCCTACCCCTCCACGTGTATCGAGCCAGGGCCTTACCCCCGAACGGGAATGCTCGCTTCTGGATCATGAGCCAGGAAGTGTTTTTAACAAGTATGGCATAGGGGTGCACTTAGCCGGTCCAGGGAAACCGGGCATTGGCTTTTGACCAACACATGAGGCCCGTTTCCCCGGAAGTAGTATTCAAGGAGTACAAGTATTGTAGCGTGTACTACGAATGCAATAATCAACTTGGATGACATGTAGAATGCAATGCATGGCAGTTAAAAGTGCGTACAGATAAGGAAAGTAAACGTGACAGTTTAGTATGCATGAACAACAAGTTTAAAGGGTTGGATCTAGCTTCGTTGTCAAGCTAGATCCATTTAGGTGACGGATCTAGTTTCGTTGTCAAACTAGATCAAGTTGGCGTCTAGCCAGCTATCATTTCACTGACTAATCTCTTTTACGCTAAAATCAAGGAAGTGGCCTAAAAACATGGCCCTACACAAGAGTTGGCAAGTTTCACTTGCCTGCAAGTACGACGTCTGAGCACACCGTCCAATGAGTCCAAGAATCACAATTATCCTACGTGCACAAGTCCACCGGCCTAAAGTCCATATTATTAATCTTGATTAATGAATTTAAAACATTTAAAATACTTTAAAAATACCGATTTTAGTCTTGATTAGCATGCAATAGGTTGGGGGTCCTAAGGGTGCAAAGCGTTACCTCAACACGACGCGAAAGCTACACCGGTGTCGGGTAGCGACGCCGGGGGTTGGAATAAGAGAACGCGCTCCAAGTCCTGATTCCAATATATATTCCTCGCTGGAAAATTCAGAGCATCGACCGGGGCAACGGTTCCAGATTCCAAAGCTAGCACGTGCGACGACGGTCTACGACATGTCGCAACGTCGTACACGGCGATTCGTCGGAGAGAAAACACCTAGGTGGGGCCCACAGTAGTCCTAGGGACCTTTGGGGGACCCACAATACCTCTGGAGAACTTGGGGGGCCCACGGAGGCAAGTGGTACGACGGATGCGGGGTTGCGACGAGTGGCTCTCAGTCGTACACAGCCAATGCGGGGGATTCCATCGGTCGGGCTCATGCGGCGGGGCTGTGTAGCGCTTGCGGAGATGCGGTCGTCGGTCACAGCGACCGCTGCGAGGGGATCCTTCGGTCAGACACTGCGGATGCGAGGGAGTGGGCGCTGCAACGCTGCGGGGGTTGCAACGGAGCGGGGGAGCGGGCGATGCGGGCGCTTGGGTCGGTCAGACACAGCGGGCGGGTCGGTCGGGCGCTTGGGCTGCAGCGGAGCGGGGGTTGCGATGCGGAGCGGTGGAACGGGCCGGTCAGATCGATGGGTTCTCTCGGTCGGAGTGGGGTGCGAGCGTTGCAATGGAGCGGCGGGTGACTGGGTGCGGAGCGGGCGCTTGTGCGGGCGAGGGCCTCGGTCAGACCGAGGGAAATGGAGGGGAAACGTCGGTCGTGCGGCAGCTGATCGTCGCAACATTGTGACGAATTGTCGCAACGTCAATTTTGGGTTTTGGAAGAGGCTAGGGTTAATTTCTTGCGAAAATGGGTCTTCCTAGGGGTTGTTTATATAGTGTAGATGGGTTGACTTGGTCTAGGGCTAAATCTAATAGGATTAAATGTTTAAAATAATTTAAAATTTGAAATTCAACTTCTCCAACTCACCCAAGGATTTGACTTGGTCCAAATGAGCTGGAAATTGGCTCAAAAATTCTTTAATACGTTTAAAACTCAAATAAATTTTATTTGGCCGAAATTAATTTAAAAATTAATTATTAAAAATAATATAAAACTTGTTAAAATTATAAAAGTGGTCAAATAAACTCCAAAAATTATAAAATAAATATCATGGTGATCGTGATGATGAAAGTGAGCTAACTAAGAAGACGGATCTCAATTTCGACATCGGACGATGAAACTAAAAATAGAAACGTCTCCCGTCAAAAGTGAAAATCGTCACGTCTCATCGAGTAAGTTTAAATTGTGGGAAAACGACTCGGGAAATGTCATTCCAAGTTAGTGCCACTATTTAATACTCTTAAAGACGTTCACAACGGAATATCACACAAAAGTGTTCACAAACGAATACGGTCTAAAATAAACACGTGCACGGTCAAAAGCACGTGCATGAAAAGTGTACAACGAAAAGTGGTCGTTACAGTAATGCTTGAATGACTCATCCATATATCATATAGCATTACACCCTTCAACACACTTCACACACCCATCTATTGCTCGAATCTTTTATGGGTTTGTCATAACCAAAAGGGGGAGATTGTTGGAAGCAACGATCTATGATCTTGGTTTGATGATGACAAACGTGTCGTTATATCTGACGTGTGTGCTTAGTGTGTTTCATGATTGGTGAAACGATATATCTTTCACGATTTGATGGAGTTCCTATTCATATAGCATCTTAGGAGAGGAAGGAAGTGTGTGTGCAAAGAAGTTGGACTTGGTCAATGGAGAGCAAGGTTGGACTTGGTCCAAAGAGGAAAAGGGATGGAGCCAACTTTGAATTCAAAAGGGGTTTGATCAAATCTTTTAGCCAAATTTGCAAATATTTGATCTTACCCATTTCCTATTCAAACTTCATTAAGATCCCATACAAATCTCCTATTCCTATTTGATAATGATCAAATCAATTACAAAGTCATTCCACTAACCAATTCATATCTCTTAGGGATTCTCTCCTAAACCCTAGGCTATCCTATATAAGCAAACCTCCCATCAATAGCCTAGGGTACGTCAACACAAAATTCTCAAGAGGGCTTACGGCTATACAAAAAGAGAGGGTGCGGCAATATTTTTTTGAGAGCTACAAAATTTCTCAGGGTGGCATACATCAATTCAATAAGATCCTACAAGCCACACCATCAAATAACCCACGCCAAGAGCTTCTCCCAGCCGTCATCACCAGTCTCTTCCCCAAGCCGCAAACCATATTGCCATCTTCATCCTCAAATTTACAAAGCAAGCTTCCTATCAAAAGTGCAACTCTAGCAAATATCTTCAAACTAGATGCGGTGATACCTTCACGCACAAGAAGCAACATCCACTTGATTATCGTGACATCACAGAGAACGAGACACGAAGCCTGCACGAGATCTCTATCTGCATCATCGTCCTCATCTAACAAGAAGTCCCGCCGACCCGTTCCATTACTCCTTGGTGCTGTAGACCACCACACCGACGTCTTCGAAGCCCACGTCGCCAAGCATCACGCTGCAAAGTCGCCGTCACAACTCCCGATGTCGTCGCTGCATCATCCCAAGAAGAAGCATCATCGTATCATCGGAGGTAGCCGCTGCTGTCACCATTGAGACCTCTGAAGTCGTTATCTTGAAGACGAAGGCGTCGTGGAACGAGAACAGGCCGCTGACAACGAAGAACCCATCGCCTCGCCGTCGCTGTGTATCGCAGCAGCCGTTGAGGGCGCCCGAACGTCGAAGAGCACCGCCTGTATGCTCTAACATGAAGAGGTCACCACCTTGATCATCATATCCACCGCCATCAGAGTGGAGCACCGGAGTCGTAGATGAAGTCGAACGCTGTCGAAGAGCTCACTTGCCGATGCGAAGATCGCCGAAGTCGGAGAAGTGATCGCCGCCATCGCCCTCGAAGAATCGTCATTTGCATGGGCTGACACGATCTGCACGATCACGAGGGATACAAATATCGGACATGTTGTTAAAGTCGAACGAAGGCGAAAAGTTAAAAGCGGCTGGCGTGGCACTACGTTTATAAGGGAGTTGCTTTGCGCATAGACAGGAGAAATATAAGATTGAACTACAGTTGCTTTACGCACAGACCTATTTGCGCACTAAAATTCAAAGGGCTACAACTTGACATCCAGGAGTCAGATTGAGACACCGTTTGCGTCAGATTGGAGCTGACGACGTGATGATTGATAGAGATGCCTACACGGACACGAACTGAGCATTTCTAAACCCTTAAACTCTTTTATTCGTATCTTAGTGTAACGTTCTCTGTAGGGAAAACTTTACAATATTTGTGACTATTTTTGGACTTGTCTGGTTGGGCTAGACAAGTGGGACCCAGCTAGTTTGAGACTATATGGTAGAAAGCATTACTAGGATTGATAGTGAGAGGAAACACTGTGTGTGTGGTACTGAGAGCCTGGCGAGTGTAGAGACGTAGAGGGTGCTCTGAGCGTGCTCTAACTTGTGGTTTTGTACCTATTGCACTATTCAATACTAGTAACTGCTTTGAGGGCTGGAGTAGGTCGTTGGGACGACCGAACCAGGGTTTATCTGTGCGTACTCTGTGATTGTCTCTGATTTACTCTGGTTGTGCTCATTACTGCGTGTGATTTCTCGTGGATTGTGCGAGAATTTTTTATTAGCCTATTCACCCCCTCTAGGCTAGGATCCAGATCCAACAACTATAAGAACTGAATATTTTTCATATATTTTTCATTATACAGTAAGTACTTCATCATTTTCTCATTGGATGATATATATGAATATGATATTTTGGATGATATATATGATCTTATGTTATATCTTTCTCTTATTGATTGGGTCTTGCAGACTATTTTGACGGATGTAAGCCCAGAGTCCCTTTACAACCTGAAATTAAATACAAAAAATAAGAATAATAGGAAATGTGTGGGCCACAAAATTTATTTAGTTAATCTTAACTGATTTTAAATAGATTAATCAGAACATGATTGTAGAGAATTACCTCAGTTCTCGCTAACTCAGGTTCGCCAATGAAGTCTTACAGTTGCGGGGAAAGACTGCACACTATGGCAAATCCTCCACTCATTTTCTTCACATCCCTATTAAATTTTCTTGATCTGCACGAAATTAACAAAATACAAGTTGAAGGCATTCATAACAGCATCCCAAAACAAAACAATAGGTATATAGCTCCAATAAGCATTAGATTTCAATTGTAGATATAAGAAAGAAGGATTTCAACTCTTATAGCTGCGGTAATTGGCATTGAAATTTTCGATTCTAAATTTATGATTCGTTCGACTGCTACATGGATAAGTCGAGTTAAATCCCAATATCCTACATATTGAATTGAATATAAGAGAAATATAATATTTGCAACAAGCTTGAACCTTTCTACACTTCAGCATATCAATTTTTCTTTTTTAATTATTCAATTTCTTTTTCCTGAATAAAATGAGAGAATCAAGATGCAGCTAGTTAAAGGTGAGTTATACCTGTCAAATGTCGCACTACGGGAGGCGAGAAGGGGAAGGGGCGATGTTAAGAGGCACCCGCTGGTGCTTTCTGGCGAGCTTGTTGGCGACGTGGAAATAAACATGCAAAACTTTGGAATTTTCACAGTTGATACTCATCAGTGCCAAGTAGATGAGCAATTTATGTGTAAACACCCCCAAAAATTTCATCTTTCCAATGTTTGTGGCGTTAAAACTGAAGGATCTAGACTATATACCTCCAGGAAACCATAAAAGATAATGGATTGCCCCCAAAAAAGCAGCAAGAACCACCGAAAACAGCTGAAGATCTCTTTAATAGAAAAAGAGAACAAATTCGAGACGAACAATACAAACCCAAACAGTCCTCAGATCTCAGATCAAGCAACAAATAACTACACACAAAAAAAGGGAAGATTGAAGCAGAAATTAAGGTGAAAGCAACTACCTTTGTAACAAATTAGATCTCGATATGAATCGATACCGACCTTGATGTAGAGATCAGCTCCAAATAGTTTCTCCAAGATCGTCGATTCAGGATCGGTAGAAGAAACCCAAGACGCAGCGAGGAGAAGGATAGGAGAGAGAGAGAATAGTGTTTTGCGATAGAGAAAAGGGAAGATGATATCGAGAATGGGGGAGAGGAGATCGCGAGCTAGGGCTTGGGGCTTGGGGCTTGGGGCTTGGGGAGAGGAGATTGCGAACTAGGGCTTGGCGGAGAGGAGATCGTGAGGTAGGGCGAGAGGGGAGAACGAGAGGAGCAGCGTTCGTGTCGACTGAATGGGAGTGTCACACACGTAATTTTCGAATGAATCACGACTGTAAAGCTATTGCTGATGTGTTACTGAAGTATATGAGAGGCTGAATAAGAGATTTCGAACGCTGAATCATCTGTTGCGGCAAAAACACATGATGAGGACTTCATTAAGTTCTATCAATAGTTACGAGCTCAAATGTACTAATCTTTCATGGTCTCTACTACGACTCTTTGTGTACTGTTAGAGTGTTCTCAATTTCTAGCAAAAACGTTGGCCACACTATATGAACATTTGAACAACGTGCCTCCTCATCACGGAACAACAAATTCGATATTGAACAACAAATTAGTTTAAACAAAATTTAGCAAGCGCCGTTGGCACGGGCGACCACCTGATTCCAGGCAACCTCTATCCCTTCCCACTCATCAAATGCTTTATAACTGATGATCCAATCATCTCCAAATCAAGGATCTCAACTAAACTAATGATTTGGACAAATTTTGTAAATATTGGTTATAAAAAATTGTAAATATTCGGTCAAAATTAACATTTACAACTATTCACAGAAAAAGTTGCAATTACCATTTTTTACAACTATCCACGAAGAAAAGTTGTAACAAACATTTTTCAAAACTTTTAGAGAAAAAAGTTGTAGTATCAAAATTAACATTTACAACTATTCCTGAAAAAGTTGTAATAACCATTTTTTACAACTATCCACGAAAAAAGTTGTAATAAATATTTTTTACAACTTTTAGAGGAAAAAAAGTTGTGGTGTCAAAATTAACATTTATAACTATTATCGAAAAAAGTTATAATAACCATTTTTTACAACTATCCACTAAAAAAAGTTGTAATAAACATTTTTTACAACTTTCAGAGGAAAAAAGTTGTGGTAAATATTTATTAGAACTACCAAAATAGAAATGTTGTCCCATGAAAGTTGTAAATGATTATTTTTGTTGTAGTGTGTTACCAGCATATGCTATTTTGGTCAAGGGCTAATCAGCGGCTTCAACTACTGCCCCCATGTAGCTGCAGCTCCAGATTTGGTTAATTTTTCAAAATAATAAAAATTGCAAAATTCTAAAAAATAATTATTTGTTATGAGTGAGGAAGACTTATGGTCTCACCTCTCTCATTTATCCACCATAACACCCCATTAACATGTAGTGGGGTGAACCTTTGAGCTACTAGAGACTTATGGTCTGTAAGGTCCCTGGCTATGAGGAAAACACTAGAAGGGGAAGTTGAATAGTGTTTATGCAATTTAAAACGATAGTTACACCAAATTAAATTCTTAACCAACAATTAATACGGAATAAAAGTAAACCCCAAAATGAAACAATGCAAGCGCAAGGATGTTTCAAGGGTTCGGACTACCCAAGTCACTTCCCGACTTGTTCCCAGTAATCCTACGTCCCTTCCACCCGGATACCACCGGATACTCAAGTTAGAGCTCCAACTTGAGGTTTCCTTAAAACCCACTTGTAGCAACCGTACAAGTGAAATCGAAGTACACTCAATTGTCCTTGACTCCCACAACTTGAGAGCAAGCAAACTATTCTCACAACCCGAGAGTAAATCAAATAACGAAAGTTATGAAATACGAAATAAACAACACTTACAATCACCTATGCCTTGAAGTAGAACATGAAGGAGAGTGTGTTGTGTGTTGAATGACTCTTTTGGAAGAGAGTAAATCCCTTTCTCTTGACTACACCAAATGCCTAGAAGATTTCTCTTTGGTTCTAGGTTGGAGAGCAAGAGATGAAAGATAGGAATTCTAGGGCTTTTAGATTTTGAGAGTTTTGATCTTGGATTAGGTTGGAGAGCAAGAGATGAAAAATAGGAATTTTAGGGCTTTTGGATTTTGAGAGATTTGATCTTGGAAGAATGAAAGCTTGAATGTTTGAGTGAGTTGCTAACAAAATGAGTTACCTCTCAACGGAACAGTAGAGGCTGCCTTTATAGTTTTCTCATTCCCTTCAAACAGAATCCTTAAAGTCCCTTTGAAATCCGTGAAGAAAAGCTCATCGGATAGAATTTGCGCACGCGACAGTCGACTGTTGAACAAAACACAGTCGACTGCTGCACTGTGATAGAGGATAGGTGAGAATTCAAACGGTAACTTACCACACGAACAGTCGACTGAAAAGGAGTAGACAGTCGACTGTAAAACCAACAGGCGACTATGAATCCTTCTACAAGCGACTGGCCATAATCTGGGTAAGTTGTGATAGCCTCAGAAAAGTCTGGGAATACAGGACATGCTACTGATGAAGAGAAGACAGTCGATTGTAAATCCAATAGACGATTGTAATTCTTTCTATAGACGACTGTCACAAACCCTGACAATTTCCAGAGAGTTGAATCTGCAGAAAGGATCAAAGACAGCCGACTGTTGAAGCATTGATATTCGACGTGCCATTGGACAGTCGACTATAAATACAACATCAGTCGACTGACCTGATCAAACTGAGAATAAGTTTAGCTGAAGATAGGCAGGCGACTGACTAACAAATCACAGTCGACTGTCACTTGACAGGCGCCTGTGAAATGTACAGCAGTCGTCTGATAGAGTTAAATCTTGAAGCCCAAAACTTAACCAATTAAGTATGTGCATAACAGGTGACTGTAGAACAAAACACAATCGACTGTTTTAAGACAGGCGACTGTAAATCGTTTAGCAGTCGACTGTTGAGATCATAACATGCACGTTCTTGATAGAAACGAATTGGAGTCTAAGGAAAGTTGATCTAATGATTTCCTAAGAATGAAATGAAGATGTGTGTGTGCTCCAACATAGTTTTACTTCTAAGCTACATACTAGAAAAGAAAAAGAAGATTACATTTGTAGAACTCTCTTTTCTATCCAACGTATGAGCTTGAAGTCTTCTAAGATCTTCAATCACCATCTTTGATCATCCAATCCACTTCCTTTGCTTTCGTTGATTTTTGGGTATCATCCATTGCTAATTGATCTTCATGATATGCTTAGGCAATGGATTAATTGCAAATAGGGGATTAGTCACAAGTATTTATGTTTGCTCATCATTAACACCAAGTAGGAAGAAGTCCAATACTCAACATGGTCTCCCATCTACTCTTATGAATTCAATAAAATGAGATCATGGGCTATTGCCATGGTTGCTCTCTCCAAACATTATTCAAAAATTAAACAAATTAAATTAAAGTTTGCCACGTTTTGCAATATTCTAAATATATATACTAAACTTAGTTGCAAGTTTGCTGAAATAATATTAAAATTCTAAACTCTAAAGTCTACATAATTTGATTTGTTTGCATTGATTTACTTCCAGACGTTAGCTACATGGAGTAATTTGTAGGCCACACACCTGATGATGTTTTATATGATTAAGGACAACCATTTGGAGCATTTGCCAGGGGTCATGTGATAATTGATTTTTTGAATAACTTGCAATATGAACCAATTCAAATGTTATTTGAAATGTTAATGTGTTCTCATATTTTGATTTTAGGATGTAATAATTAGGATGTTTTACCATTTATTAACCAATTTGGAGTGTGGAATTTACTAAATGACGGTATGCTCATTATGTTAATATTGGTAGTTTCCTGGAGTGCTTCTCGATTTTTCTTGTGTTTTCTCTCGTCGTTGCCGAGTCTCTCTCTGTCTCCTCTTCGACATCCCCGTCTCTAGCTTTCGCAAGGTAACCCCTTCCTTACTTCCGTTTTTGTTTTTCTCAATGGAGAGGGCGCTGAGAATAGGAACTCCATCGCGTGATGCTGATGATTCCATCGCAGCCGTCAGGGCATCTTCGACCCGCATAAAGGGCAAGGGTTTGCTATTTGAGGATTTGATCCGGCGAGGAAACCCTTCTATGGCAGAGGGATCTGAGGTTCCTCCCGTGATTCTCGAAGCGGCCTCTATTGTCCCATATTCCATCTTTGAGAGTTAGCGTGAAATATCTTTCTTACCCGTATGGGGTTCGGGTCTCGTTTCAAGATGAGAGGATCTGTTTTCCTGTGGTCTGTGAGATAGGTGCGTACGTCGAGATGTTTCGAATGGGGCTTCGCTTTCCTCTTCACCCCTTCATTATACAGGTTTTGGAATTTTTGAAAGTGTCCTTGTGCCAGCTGACCCCGTACTCAGTCTCGGTTTTAGTCGGCTTTGAGTGATCTGTCATCTGCATGGGTTGGAGCCATCCTTGCAGTTCTTCTTCTATTTCTACAGAACTAGGGCTGTCTCCTCAGCAACATGGCTTCACATTGACGTTATAAGGGGGAGGGAATGTCTGTTGGTTTTGCCCTGCTAAGTCGGTCATTGGAAGAACGACTACATTTTCGTCACTTTTCCCGGGGATGCCAAAATTTTAACTGGCTGGGGAAGCTCAGGCACCTACGAGTTGGCACTAGACCTCTCAGAGGTTGATAGATCCGTGGTTAAATTCCTGATGGCCTTGTCCAAGGGGGAGAGATTGGTTTGGCCTTTGTTTGACGATCTCCTTCTCAAGAGCGTCTTGTGGTCCCCTGGTAAAGGTACTTTTTAGACTTCATCCTTCGCATTTGCTTACCCTGATTCTCCTTTCTTTCACAGGAATGGCAGGCCAGGAGTTCAGCCACCCCTACGACGTGTATCAACTCATCCGTCAGGGTGCTCTGGGCTCTCGGGGAAGCTCCTTTGGACATGCACCGTGCTGTATGAAGGATGAGGCGATTGTTCGTCATCTCGTGCTCACGCCCGGGAGCGCAAATCACTGCAAGTGCACGGTGGTTGTAGTATATAAAGATTTTCATTCTCTAGGGAGGCGGTAGTTAAGTGTTTAGCTTTTCAGAAGGGTGAGAATGCGTGGTCGGGGTTTGTCACGTGAAACTAGATTGATTGTTGGTGAGAAATAAGGTCTACTAAATAATGAAGGTCTTGGGCATTCGAGATTTCCCGCTAGGTCCTTCTGTTATGGATGTCAGGTCAAGATGTCTTTCGTTGGACAATGGGTGAGTGTAGGAGTGTCACATCCAATGATGGGAACAAGCATTTGACTTTCGTAGTCGCATTTGTCTAACGCATCCCTATACGGATCCGTGATTTTGCAATTGGCTTTGTACGGAAATGCACGCATTAAGCTTGCCACTTGGTCCCGCCTCGCAGTCCATCTACCCTCGCATGATCTACGGAATGCGATGCCACGCTATGATTGGTTCTAGCGGTCGGGCTACTTTCATAGTCATCGACTTGCAGATCGAGGATTAGTGGTCACCCCTAGCTCTCGAGTCACTCTTGTAATCACGAGCCCTAGAAATGGCCACTAATCCTAATTGGATCCGTGGGGATTCTACCTAGGATATGGAGCCGCTTTCGCAATCCTCTGATCCTTTGGCTAATCCCCCAAAACCCTTGTTCAAACTACTATAGAGAGATCCTAGATTCATTCAACTAAGATTAACCTAACATCCAATCCCTAGGATCCTAGGGATCATCCCTAAGCCCTAGAAACACATTCCGCTACCATGGCAATGGCTCAAATATGAGAGCAATGGAGATATTCATCATAAACTGAGCAAACATCACGAAATTAATATCAAAGCGTAGAGGAAGAAAGAAGGATGCAAAATATAATAAAATCAAAGAGCAAGAAACATTCACCAAGATTTAGATTGAAGAACAATAACACAAGAGAACTCTCTCCCACCCTTAGCTCAAGGGTTTCTGGATTAAAAGAAAGCTTAACCTAACTAAAAACTGAGCTTAGTTTATATACAACCCATTAAGTTTTGGGTTTTACAAAGAAACCAACCCGAAACCCATTAAAAGCCCCAAAAAGTAGTTTGTTGATGTCGCGCTCGATCGAGTGCGACCCTTTGTCGCTTCGCTTTGGGCACTTGGAGAAGGGGCCGCTCGGTCGAGCAGGGAAGCCGCTCGACTGAGCGACATCTTGGAGAATTGCTGTCGCTCGGTTGGTGTTTATGTCACTCGGTTGGAGAAGTGTTCGCTCGGTTGCTATTTCTCTCATTTACACACATTTTTATCCATTTGATGCTTTGGGCATGTATTTTGTGCATTTCAGGGAATTCACACGTAAATAATTCCAATCTGAGATCTGTGGAGCATGGGAGAGAGGACAGAAATGATTAACGAAGATCGGAGCTCAAGGAGGAGAGAAACGGACCAAGGAGCAGGCTGCACAGCCGTGTGTGGAACCACACGGCTGTATCATATCATGAGGCCAAAGGATGAGCTACAATAGCATTGACACGGCCGTGCTTAATTTCACTTCGCATGGCAAAGATCTCCCAGGCAGCAGGTCGTTTCACACTACTGTGCAATGACTGTGCCGCCTAGAGCTGTAAAGGGCTCGCATAAGGATCAACACGGCTGTGTCGGCTTGTGGCACGGCCGTGCTCAAGCAGCAGTCGCTGCCATGCCCTATATCATTTAGCGGCAGCACGGCTGTGCCGATTTGTAGCATGGCCATGTGCCCTTAATTTTTTTGCATGTACTATTTAATGCGGAGTGAAATTTGAGAGGGGGGATCCTTTGTTCTACGATTTTTAGGGGTTTCCTCCCCTTTGGGGGTTGTTCTTCAACTGTGTTGTAAGACTCCTAATTCTTGTTTACGTGTAATAAATTCTTGTTCATCTTTAGTTTAATTTCATTAGTATTGCTCTTAATTTCTTTCTCTATTTTTTGTGATTTTTTTCCATATTTTCTAGCTGTCGTTTGTTAGATGTTGGTAGAGTATATCTTTGTGCCTAGGGCTTAGCTAAACCCTAGTGTAGATTGTTCATGTGGGTGGATCGCCCCAAATATTGCTCCAATTAGGGTTCTAGTCTTAGGAATAGGCTTGGATGAGCTCAATTCATCCCACCTCTTAGCCGAGGAGAGTTGACCATCTAGTGCTCGGTGCCGACTAACCATCGCTCACACTCACTAGAATTACCACTACCGTAGTTACCGACTAACCATCGGGGGGGCTACGAAATGGCCAAGCAATTTGCACTAGCGATGATGATTGGCCATTGGCACCTTCCTTTATTTTTGTATTCTTAGTGTA
The DNA here is from genome assembly GCA_030789695.1 of Scilla litardierei. NCBI lineage: Eukaryota > Viridiplantae > Streptophyta > Magnoliopsida > Asparagales > Asparagaceae > Scilla > Scilla litardierei. The sequence goes on from CM061131.1 coordinate 104,600,116, forward strand.
ATCACCTATCTTTCTTATTACTCGCGTAGTTAACTAGATACACGATTAGGTTATATTCATACCAATGCCTCCTGTGTTCGACACCCAATGCATACGATCCATATTGCTTGCGGTTACTAAATATCTTTTGCACGTCAAAGCAAAGACTGAGCAGCACTGACCTTGGTTGTGGTGAGCCAACCCTCAGCTTAGGATTGGGCCCCATATGGTCTGTCCTCAGTGTCCCATCATTTTCAAACGCCACTGACCTCGGTCGTGTTACGTGTAACCCACAACTTATGATGTGGCCCCAGCTAATCCAGCCTCAGCGTCCCATTGCCATCTAACACTCCCTTATTATTATTTGTCATTTGTCTAATCTTTTTTAGGATGATAATCTTAGCCTAGCAGAATCATTGCAGGGCCCTTCATGGTGAAGAATCTTGCATTAGCAGCTGGTGTGAAGTCATGTATCCACCAAAGCCCTATAGCTCAAGCTGGGGCCCCATGTTTGTACCTTTCTTAGAAGTTCCAGCGAAGGAATCACCACCTTCTGGATCAGCTGCCCGTTCTAGCCTAACTTCGAATCCCTAAGTGAGGTCGACCACTTAACAAAAGCAATGACAGCAATCAGTGTAGTCCAACAAGTCGAACAACTCCATAATAGCTAGGCAAGCAAAAAGTTTTGCATTCAACAATGACCAAAAGTTAGAGTTTCGTTACACAGCGTACAAACATAAAATCACATGGCTTAAACAAGAAGAAAAAATTACACAGGTGGCCAGTGGCCAGCTTCATTTTCATAGGGCACAGCTTCATACTAGAACCACTGCCAGACTTCCCATTAGTTGCCCGCTTCAGCTCCTTTATTTCTGCATTGGCTCGCTGTCATCGATCGCTCTCCTGATGTTCTACCTTCTGCAAGCACACCAGATCCTGCAAGAAGGCATTCTTCTCCTCCAAAGATGCGACATGATTCCTACAGTGATGAAGGCTGTGGAAGCAGCGGCGCAGCTCCGCTTGACCTTGCAGAGAAGAAGAAAAGTTATAACAAATTCAAAATAAAAAAACCAAAGGCGACAATGAGGCATACCCAGCTGATGTATTGGAGCACCTAGGGAAGCCGGTTGATCTTTGGCTCCGGGCGACCGGTGTCTACTCTCCCTGTCTTCCCCAATGTATAGTTGAGGGCCCTTATATCGAGGAGCTCAAACTCATCCTTAGGATCACAGCTGGGCGACGCCTCCCAGCTCCCTACCCGGCTTTCAGACCTTAAGCCCCATCCAGGCTGGGGGGGCATGTCCCACCTCAAGGGCGGTGGACCTGACGCCAGTTTATGTGTTGCCACCAAGCTCCTCTTTAGTGATGGCTTAGTAGAAGGCCATTCCTTCCTCTACCTTCTCCTTACCCTTTCGTACAGGCTCAGCTAGAGCATTTCAATAAGACTCAATCTCCTCATCCTCAACATGGATCACCAAAGGACTCTACTCAACCTCAATAGCAGACTGGCCACGACGGGGCCTTTGCCTCCATACTGCAGGTGTAGCCTTATTTGGCCTCCTAGACCATGACGACACCTATTTTTCCCATGTATCTTTAAGGGAACAGTTGCACCCTTTACTCAAAGGACACACGGCCAATGATGGAAAGCTCTCCGATGGCGATGATGACCAAGGCTCAGATGACATGGCCTGAGAATTTATCGCATTCGACATGGCTCTCAGAGAAGATGACTACAAAGAGTTCTGAGCAAAGAGAAAAGGACAAATACAAGTACAAACAACTGCGGGCTTCCCCCTTTCTTAATCTACTCAAGGTGAAAAGCCACAGGAAGCAATGACAACCATCCCATCGAGACAAGCCACAACCGTTTAATCTTCACAACTGACCATTATCTGCCCATTTTGCTATAGCAAAGTATCCACCACCATTTCAGAGACCCTTCGAGAAACAAGCAAGTTTGCTCAAATCCCACATTAAATTCAAATCGAATCAACTCCGCCTCATCCAATTCTGAGGGCAGGTGTGATGGGCTCTCTCATCCCTAGATGATGCCTAACAGTTTGGACATTACGTGCTAAGTTGGTCCAGCTAGACGAAGTGAGTCTTTCTCCTTCGATTTTGTCTCCTTACCTCTCTACTCTTAACCTCGTAAAAGCAACTCAAATCAACATTGCTGAGCCAGAAGACGAGGGGCTATTGTAGTTGTTGTTTTGGGCTTGGACATACTTGCAGCAGTGGGGCCCAGCTGAACTTAATAAATGGGACCCACAGTGGGGTCCTCTCTGAGGTAGCCTACCTTTTGCATTAAAGGTTAGCCCGACCTAGCATCGACTTAACTCCTCTAAGGTGACCTCACTACCCGATGTTGGCTCGTTCAGTTCCTCCAGTAGGGATGACCTCCTTAAGGTCCCATTAGCATCAATACTATTTCAGGACGACCTCCATGAGGTCAGTCTCTAAACAACTCCCATTGTAAGGAAGACCTCATTACCCAAGGTTGGCTCCTTGCCAATATACTTCTACAAGGAAGGCCCCACTCCATGAGCAAGGTATGCTCTACATGGACTATCTCCATGGGGTCGGCTCCCTTGGCAGCTACGCTCCTTCAGGACAGTCTCATCAAGATCAACTCCTTCAACAGCCCCTCAGGACGACACCCAAAGTCAGATCCTTCAGACACGTCATCAAGGGCATGCCCTCATGATAGTTCAGCTTCCATAAATGCCCAGCATGATCTTCGGTGATTCTATTTCCATACAATTACAAGCAGAACCATATAGGTTCATCAAACCACGTAACTGGCAGGCGTGCCTAACTTGGAAGTCTGTGGGCGCCTTACCTTATCTATTCATGGCGTAATGTAAGGAGTCCGTTATGCCGAGGAATCCACAATCCTCATAATTGTCGTACATGGCGTAACCTCCCGAAGAACTCTAGATAAGCAGTGTATCATCTCCATCATGAGGTAACTAGAAAAATGTGTGCTCAACACCCTAAATTCAAGACATACATGTTGAAACTTGGTATTTTCCATCTTCTATTTCATAAGGTTTTGATGTGACAAATCAATATATTTTATGTTACTAACTCTATCTATGCAGATATGCAAACATAACGCTTATTTCATTCATATTATTGCAGATATGCAGACATAACGCTTATTTCATTCATATTATGCATATGATCAGATTACAAGGATTCTCTGCAAAAACGGCCTTGCTACTCATATTACGTTTAAATAACGTATCTATAGAATGATGTAATTTTACTTTTTAGATAGTTTCAGAGCCTTGGCTATAATATATCATATATCTCTAAGCTCCAAATTACATCATCTTCCAACCAATTTGATCCTAAGCCAAAATTCCCATTTTTCATATTTAGTCGGCTAGGATTTTTCCTAGCCCGCTAAAAATATTTTTTTGACTTTTGACCTGAAACTTTCTGACAAGGATCTATCCGTTGACTGATCCACGTCACCAATTTCTTATGCCCATTTATGACCGTTTTAAAATTAGCCGGCTACGAATTTTCCTAGCATGCTAAACCGTTTTTCTGACCGAAATTTTCCAAAACAGTTTCTGACCGTTCTCTAATGGCTCTGACGGTTTCTGAACATTTTCCAACGTCTCTTTCAGAACCGTTTCTAAAACCTATAAATAGAGGGGTACAATCTCTCTTTTCCTTCACTTCTTTCCTCTTTCTTAATCTTCATTTTGTGGAAACCAAGGCTTTGATTTTCTTAAGCATTTTCGGCCGTTAGTTGTTCTTTTCTTATTTGTAAGAAGAAATCATTAGATTTTTCTCTTCGTTTAAGAACGGAAGAACTTGGATTTCAACACTTTTTGGAAAGTTGTTCAAGTTCTTATTTGTAAGAAGAAATCATTAGATTTCTCTCGTCGTTTAAGAACGGAAGAACTTCAATTGTGTTTCACCATTACATATCTTGAAACATTGAAGTTTCTCTGTTTAAACACCATCCTTGAATTCATTCTTGATATTCATGCCAAGGCTATAAGTATTTTTCTATTTCATTATTTCTTCAACATGTTTGAATCTCTAGTCATTGAGATTGTACAAAGTTTGGGACACGGGAAGTGTCGCCATTTTTGTAAGTTTATGCTTGCGAGGAGCAAGTGATTATAATGGATTAAAAATCTCTACGGGGAGTAGTGGATTGGAGTAGGATCAAAAGGATCCGGACCAGGATACATCTTTTTGTTTGCGATTGGTTTATTTTCTATACTTGTCATTTACTTTCTGTTCCATCTTTGCAAATTTTAGTAACATTTTATTTGCAATAAGTTTTTATAATACACTATTCAATCCCCCCTTCTAGTGTATTTGTGTATACATGCGATCCTACATTTGGTATCAGATCAGGATTAAGATGGCAGAACAGAACATGACAGCAGTTCCACACAACTATTCATCTCAATATCCAGAAAACAACTCTCAAGTTCGTCCTCCTCTATTTGATGGTTCCAATTATTCATACTGAATGGTTAGAATGGAGATTCATCTCCAAAGTATGGATTATACGTTATGGAACATCATAGAGACAGGATATCAGAAGCCAACAACTCCCTTCTCTGAATGGACTGCCAACGACAAAACTACAGCAACCAACAACTCAAAGGCTATGAATTCTCCATTCTTTGCCATGGATAAGAATGAGTTTAATCGAGTATCTCAGGCCAAAACTGCTAAAGATATTTGGCATATACTCGAGGTAACTCATGAAGGAACCAGTACATTGAAGGAAACTAAGATTTCCATTTTGGTTCACAAGTTTGAGTTATTCAAGATGGAGGACAAAGAGACAATTGGAGAAATGAACACCAGGTTTACTAACATTATAAATTCTTTAAATGCTCTTGGAAAAACTTACACTTCACTTGAATAGGTTCGCAAGATTCTTAAAGCTTTAACTCCAGAATGGCGTCCAAAGATCACCGCAATTGAAGAAGCCAACGATCTTTCAACTTTATCTGTTGAAAGTCTTGTTGGTTATCTAATGACTTTTGAAGTTCAATTAGAAGATGAGAAAGAAGAATCACACCAGAAGAAGAAAGTACTTGCTTTCAAAGCTTCATCAGATGATGAAGATTCAGAAATGGATGATGATGATGTTGCTTTTCTCACAAAGAACTTTAAGAAGTTCTTAAGAAAAGGTAAGTATAATAATTTCAAATCCAAAAATTCTGATTCTTCTCTTTGCTTTAATTGTAATAGGCCTGGACATATAAAGAAGGATTGTCCACTCCTCAAAGCAAAGTTCAAAACTTCCAACAACTACAACAATGATCATTCCAAGAAGGAAAGGAAGTTTGATAGAATGAAGAAAGCATTTGCAGCAACATGGGATTCTTCAGATGAAGAAGACAACGATGAAGAAAATGCTAACATGTGCTTTATGGCACAAAATGATGAAAGTGATGTAAGTACAATTGATAATAAAAAATTACTTGATGCATTTAATGATCTCTTTGTACGTTTCAAAAGACTAAATGCTCAACACAAGTCTTTAAAACAAAGAAATGATGATCTAATTCTTGAACATCAAGAATTAACATTAAAATGCACTTCATTTAATGCAATATACACTGAGAATACATCTTCTCAAATCTTGAATCTTAGCAAAGAGAACGAACTTCTCAAAACTAAGAATCAAGAATTGCATGCACAAATATCCAATATGGATAATAATATTTCATCACTAAAGATGAAATACGATGAGATGTCTCCTAATATTAATAAGTTTAACAAAGGAAAGACTAATCTCGATGATTTGCTACAATTTCAATATCCTGCAAATCATAGGCAAGGATTGGGTTATTCTAATGAGAATATATCCAAAGCTCCTAACACATCTTCATTTGATGGAAAGGCAACTTTTGTAAAACCACAAAAGAAGAATCATGCATTCATTTACACGAAGATAGTAAACACTTCTACATCTTCTACACAAAGAAATGTTTCAAACATTTCAATTTTATCTCCTAAGAAACCTAATACAATTAGTATATGGGTTCCTAAGGATACATGTTTAGATAATAGGAAAGCATACATTTCTGAATTTATGCAATCTGTTGTACAATCTGTTAATTATTTAAGAAAGCCAAATTCTACTTGGGTTTGGCTTCCTAAGTTCTAATCCAAAGGACCCTAAAGAAAAAGGGTGCCAATATTTCATGTTTTATTTTACAGGTACCAAGAAAGGAAAGATGGATCTTAGATAGTGGATGTTCAAAACACATGACTGGAAACATCGACCTACTTTCAACCATTCAATATAAAGATGGAGGCGCAGTAACCTTTGGTGACAACACCAAAGGAAGAATCATAGGCATTGGAACAGTTGGAAACTACGATCAGCCTATCATTGAGAACGTACTCCTGGTTGATGGTTTGAAAAATAACTTACTTTCCATTAGTCAATTATGTGATAAAGATTTTAAATTCGTTTTGAACAACATGACTGCATCATTTACAATTCTGATGTCATTTATTTTATTTCGTGGCAATCGTAAGAATAATATTTATATCTTATGCATGTAAGTTTCCACTCACAATCACTGTTAGATGATTTCATCAGACGACACACTTTTGTGGCATAAACGTTTTGGACACACTAATTTCAAAAATCTTGCACACATTTCAAAACACAAGTTAGTTATTGGGATGCCAAATATTTCATTTAAACACAAACATCTCTGTGATGCTTGTCAACAAGGAAAAATGCACAAATCTTCTTTTAAATCAAAGGACATTATCTCAACAAAGAGACCTTTAGAACTCCTACACTTGAATTTATTTGGTCCTTCAAGAGTAGCCTCTTTGAATAAAAGTAGATATGCATTTGTTATTGTTGATGATTATTCACGATACAGTTGGGTTATATTCTTACAAAATAAGAATGATTCTTTTGAAGAATTTTCCATCTTTTGTAAAAAGATTCAAAAGATCAAATCCTCAAACATTGTCACTATTCGTAGTGATCATGGGGGAGAATTTGAGAATGAATATTTTACCAAGTTTTGTAATGACAATGGTATTACTCACAAATTTTCTTTTCCACGTGCTGCACCACAAAATGGTGTTGTTGAAAGGAAAAATAGAACTCTCCAAGAATGTGTCAGAACGATGCTTTGTGATAGTAACTTACCAAAATATTTTTGGGCAGAAGCTGTTGCAACTGCTTGTTACGTCTTAAAAAAGTTCTTATAAGACCATTTCTAAACAAAACTTGTTTTGAATTATTCTTCGATCGTATTTCCCGAGTATCTTATTTTAAAGTGTTTGGATGTAAATGTTTCATTCTTAACACTAGAGATGCACTTGACCAATTTGATTCTAAATCTGATGAAGGAATTTTTGGTGGATACTCAACACGTAGTAAAGCCTATAGAGTATACAATAAAAGAACTTCAGCCATTGAAGAATCATTACATGTCACTTTTGATGAGACCCCCTCATCTAATTCTTCAATCATTGATGATGAAGATAATTTATTACCTGTTATTAAATCTTTTGATAATGAAATGATGGTGCTAGTAACCCTTATGTTGAGTCTGTTTCAGTTCTTCCAAAGTCAGATACACAAGTTCCTAATCATCCATCAGATCTAATCATTGGAGACATCACAGATGGAGTGAAAACTCGTCGACAGATAGAGCAAATGGCACATTGTGCATTTTGACCGGCGCCCCGTTTATGATTAGGGCGCGATGTCATTTTACCACAAGTGCACGGTTAGTGTAGAATGCGGGTATATCGAACACAGTTAGGTGGATGGCTTGAAGGCTACTAGCCTCGCTTAGGTTGTGTGAGAGCTACGCGGATGATATGAGTGGGTAGTGTAGAAATAAAGGAAAGAAAAGTAAAAGACAAGAAATAAATCCCCGCTAACACGGGCTAGAGAACTCATGACACTTGGTATTCGACTCGACCCAGGGTGAGACATTGCCCCAAAAGGTGGTACCTAGTGTCCCATGAGCTCGATAGTCCGGCCGGTGCCCAGGATGATACGCTAGGTCTACCTGGTTTCGGATGGTGGGCATTCCCATGTCTAACACCCTCCGCAACCGAGAGCATTAAGGCCACAATGATAGCTCCCAACATTTCGTCCAAGCCGTTCCCATGTGCAAGGACTCGATGTCAACGCTAGGACATGAGCTATGGCTAGAGAATCAAACTCCCGTTTTATTTCCTCTTGGCCCACCGGCCAAAGGCGGTCTTTCTCCCGCCGATGACAATGAAACACCCTAGCGTAACCCTAATGGCCAAATAGGTCGAATGTGATTCCTAGAAATACATCAAAGCAGATCTTGACGGGACACGCATTCGGAGCCCAACCCGTAACTCCATCTAGTGTGTTTCCATACGGGTTGGTCTCAGATTGCTAGACATCCCCATTGACACATTACATCAAACACTTGACATGCAATCAAGTCAAATGAAATATCCCAAGCATCAATCCTACTCTAACCCATATTAGGGTTCACCAAGAACTAATCAATGATGAAGAACATGATAGCAAGCAATAATAAATCCAAACAAACATTCATCATCAAGCTTATTGAAAATAACACAAAGAAATGGAAATAAGAAAAGAACTACTTATCTTGCATTAGAATCCATCAATCCATTACAAGATTTATTGAAAGAGAAACCCTAATCTAAAAGAATCTAAAGCTCACATGAAAGGGGCTGAAAGCTCCTGGAAAAATAGGAGAGAACCCATTACAAGTCGTCCAACATCTCATATTTTTAGGCACCCACAAAACCCTAACAGTTCGGGTCCAAAACCCTACTTAAAACTGCTGAAAAAGGGCCACCCGATCGGTTGGAAGTTCAACCGATCGGGTGGAAACAAACATTAACTTAGAACTGCTGAAAATGGGCTCACCCGATCGGTTGGATAGCTCACCCGATCGGTTAAGTTTGAATGCCAGACAGCCCAGAATTTCAGCACCTAGCTGCGCTCAGAAAATTCCAGAAAAATGTAGAAAAATCGGATTTGGGCATGCGACCTATTGTTGGAAAGCTAACGACGATGCCGACCCTAAAAAAATAAGAGATCACCCAAAATCCCACTGGAATGATAGCAGATCTTCATTAAATGCATCAGCAGTGCACGAAAGGGGAAGAAAAGGCCACCCGATCGGTTGAAGTGTCAACCGGTCGGGTGAGTTCTTCCCCAAGATGACCCGAGGGGATGACCTGATCGGTTGGAAGCTATCTCATGAATGCCACTCTGTCTCCTCACCAACCGGTCATCCACCCGATCGGGTGGTATACTGTGTTGTCCGGGTGGAGCGCATGACTGATACCATGATACGAACCGATCGGGTGGCTCATCCACACGACCAGGTGAAGCTCCAAAACTTCAAATCCTCATCTTTGGCCATCGGATCTTTACCGTATAAGCGCGATTTGGTCCCAACATGAAAGGTTGACTCCAGAAAACACAGAAATGCCGACTTTACCTGAAATACAAACAATACACCCAATGGTCAATATGAACCAAAATGTGATATATATACAACATGGAATGAGATGAAATGCATATGAAAACACGATGAAGAGCGTGTGCAAAAGGTGAAATATGAACACGCGTCAAGCCCCCAAGCTAAACTCTTCCTCGTCCCGAGGAAGACGAGTTGGAATGAAGATCGGGTGCGAAAGCAAGAAAGGAAAGCGAAGAATCCTTGATCACCCTCTGCAAACCACCAATGTAATCACCAACACAATTAAGCATAAGGGAAAAGCATATCACAATCTAAATCAAGAATTCAATCTCATAATATAGCATCATGAGTTCATATCAATAGAGCACAAAAGAGATAAAAGCGTGACATTGGCAAATGCATAGCTATCATAGCATGTTATAGTAGATAATATGCCCAAATATGAGGAAGCTCAAAATTCATATCAAATCTTCCAAATGGTGAATATGAGATACCCATACATGCATGAAGAAGTAAGAAAGAGTAGATATGAATCATGGGAATAACTATCAATCTCTAGGATGTAAGGAATCACCACACACACTTGTCAATTTTTATTTTTGAAACACTTTCTTGCCTTGCTTGTATTTTCAAAAGGAGATGGAAAAGATGTGGAAAGATCACTTTGTACAAACTCTCGCCTTCCCTATATACATTGGTGCTCTCAAATATAGGAGATGTGGAGAGCGAGGGAAAAGGGGAGAATGTGGCACATATACATATTTTTGGTTTTTGGTTTGTTTTGTTGTTTTTGATTTGATTTTAATATTTTTGTCTTGCAAACTTGCGGAATCGCAATGGAATGAAAGGGCGGCCTACGCATCCCAAGCTAGATGGCTTTAGGGTGTCGGGTTACGAAGAACCCCGAAGGACCATTATACAAAAATATGTACAAAAGTGTTTATTTGGATAATGTTTTTTGTGGAAAATGAAAAGTGTGCACTCCCCCAAATGGGAGAACGATGCACGGTGAGGGGGAATGCACAAAGTAAAACAAAAGAGAATTTTTGAGAAATCCAAGCATGGCAAGAAAATCTTCCATGAATTAAAGCACGGAAAAAATGTGTGGATATCCTAATCCCATTGAAAGGTAGCTAACACATGCGATAAGAGTACACATATAGTATTTCATGCAAGAGTTAGAAGCACGGGGGTAGGATGGTAAAATAACTGTTTTTCTTGGAAGTGAAGCGTGAAAATCTAGGAACTTCAAATAGAGGGGCATATTAAAATATGATATATAGCTAGAAGTATGCCTTAAACACAACCACAACCAATAATCTCGAAATATAGCAAATAAACCCAAAAGATGGCAAAACACATATATGAGTATTGAATAATCAAAGAAATAGCGCGATGGAAAAAGGTGCTCAAATGCGAAAAGTGAAGCATGAGTGGTAAAATATCATTGAGGGTTCATCTCTAGAAAGAGGCAAGAATGAAATGGAGAAAGAAAAATGCATGATGGGAATGATGCATAAAAATGAAAAGAAAAATTTTTTGATGCATGAAAAAGGTGAAAAATGGAAGAAAATAAAGGAAACATGCATGAAATGCAACTCCTTCAAGCTAAAAGCTTGCATTGCCCTCAATGCAATAAGATCACTCATGAGAGGGAAAAGATAAAATGGGAGGGGAAATGGATCAAAAATAACAAAAATGACTATGGGTGATACTCTCCCCTAAGCTAATATAAGCTATGCCCAAAAGATATGAAAATCTGATACGGGGCATAAATGATAAAGAGGAGAGTGAACAATAGGCACAATAGGCATCACCACCCTTGGAGGTGGTATGGGTCTCATGGAGAAAAATGTTAACGGGGCCAAGAAAAGTGCCAAAAGAACAAGGATAGGGTGATGGGGGTGAAATGATAGAAGGGCACAACGTGATGGGCTATTATGATGCAAAAGTAAAACCTAGATACGCTCCCATCGCTAATGAGAGGAGAAGAGATTATTCTAATCTTAACTAGAAAGCAGTAAATATTTACACTACTAGATTAGGATATACCTGAGCATATGCAGATTCAGAATTTGGAGTGTGGCAGGTAGCTGCTCTAACTGCTCCTGCTGTGGCTCTGCTAGAAGCGCTGTGTCACGTGTGCCAATGGACCCAAGCAATGCACCTCCAAGCATTCTTAATAGGTGTTCACCTGTGACCTGCAAATGATGAGGTGCATTAGTCCATGGCAAGAAATCATTTCCCAAAATAAATGTATCCCAGAGATAGTTGCCGGTATATGATGGGAAAATATATGAAATATGGCGAATACTCCCTGGAAATGGTATGCTATCCTCTGTGCTAGAGGCACGCTCATCACTCTCGGCATCACTGTATGCAGGCTCCAATAGCCTGTTGAGGTCGTCCCCATCATCGAGGTGGAAGGTGGCACGGCAGGTAGGCTTTGTGGACGCCACCAAGGGAGGGGAAGACTCCTCCAACCGCTCATCACACTGTGGCTCATGCTTCAAGGGGACCGACTCCTCGAAGTCGTGCTCATCGTCCCAGATGACGTCATCGTGGTCCTCCAACACCGGATGCAGAAGAAGAGGCTGTAGAGGTAGCTGAGGAGATGGTGGAGCTGTGGAATCCTCAGGAATGACCTTGAAGTCCAAGTACTCCCGGATGTCCCACTTGCAAGTATGTATAGTCTCTGCAGGCTCCTCGGTACTCTTGGTGATGTCGCTGCCAATGTATCGTGCACATCCATCTCTGCAAGGTGAGCTGTGAAGTCCATCTGCACAGGTGAGGTACTGGAATGTGCCTTCCGAAACAACATCCTCCGGTGACTCCAAGCGGGTAGCCTGCCCAAAATGAAAGTCTCTTCCCCTTGGCAGTCACATGCCCCACTGTCACTCTCGCTGCCCGAGAATAATGCATCGTTATCCAATTCGTAGACGCGGAAGCAGGTGTCAACGGGAAGCGGCAAGTCAGAAGGTGCACCTCCACTGCACCCGGGAATCTCCAAAGTAGCCCCACTGGTAGAAGCTCCGAGAACGTCCTGAGAAGAGACGACGGCTTCGTTCACCAATGCAACAACCTTCACCTCATCTTCAATGGTGTGGCCGTCGCAGAGGTAATAGATTCCTCCCATAAATGCCGATGGTGCATTGCAAACGTAGCGGGGTGCTTGGGGAATTGGATCTCGGGGAATGGCTTCTAGGATTTCAGTGTGGTGGCTCTGATCATGCGCAATCTCTGCAAGAGTGATGGGTAATAGCTCGAAGATTGTGGAGTTTTGTCGACGAACAATGTCCTCGAGAAAGGGAACACGGGCCTCAGCGAGAAAGGGAACACGGGCCGATATTTCCATGAGTGGTGGAGGGATGTGTTGAGGAAATTGGTTTGAGGGGTATATGAATGTGTTGTTGGAGTTTGGGTATGGGGTGAGAGTACGTGAAGTAAATATGCACTCCAATCTTTCGTGCCCCGCCATGCCACAATCCTCACAAACAACCATCTCAAATGAACCGATTCCTCCCACTAAAGCATTGGAACAAGAATTCCACATTGCAAGCAAATATATATCTGCACAACACAAATAGAAAACTCGAGAGGAGCCTCAATAGTACAAGAGAGTAACAAAAAGATAATGCAAAATATGGTGGAGGGGAAAAATTTCTTGGTTTATTATATGTGTGTGTGTGTGTGTGTGTGTGTGTGTGTGTGAAGTCTAACGAACCTAAGCTAAGCTAATATCAAACCGAACGCCTCCCCAGCAACGGCGCCAAAAACTTGATCGGCGTCCCGTTTATGATTAGGGCGCGGTGTCGTTTTACCGCAAGTGCACGGTTAGTGTATGGTGCGGGTATATTGAACACAGTGAGGTGGATGGCTTGAAGGCTATTAGCCTCGCCTAGGTTATGTGAGAGCTATGCAGATGATATGAGTGTGTAGTGTAGAAATAAAGGAAAGAAATGTAAAAGACAAGAAATGAATCCCTGCTAACACGGGCTAGAGCACTCGTGACACTTGGTATTCGACTCAACCCATGGTGAGACATTGCCCCAAAAGGTGGTACCTAGTGCCCCATGGGCCTGATATTCCGGTTGGTGCCTAGGAAGATACGCTAGGTCTACCCGGTTTCGGACGGTGGCCATTTCCATGTCCAACACCCTCCGCAACCGAGAGCATTAAGGCCACAATGATAGCTCCCAGACATTTCTTCCAAGTCGTTCCTACGTGCAAGGACTCGATGTCAATGCTATGACGTGAGCTATGGCTAGAGAATCAATCTCCCGTTTTATTTCCTCTTGGCCCAATGGTCAAAGGCGGTCTTTCTCCCGCCGATGACAATGAAACACTCTAGCGTAACCCTAATGGCCAAATAGGTCGAATGTGATTCCTAGCAATACATCAAAGTGGATCTTGACGGGACAAGCATCCGGAGTCCAACCCCCAACTCCATCTAGTGCGTTGCCATACGGGTTGGTCTCATATTGCTAGACATCTTCATTGACACATTACATCAAACACTTGCCATGCAATCAAGTCAAATGAATTATCCCAAACATTAATCCTACTGTAACCCATATTAGGGTTCATCAAGAACTACTCAATGATGAAGAACATGATAGCAAGAAATAATAAATCCAAACAAACATTCATCATCAAGCTTATTGAAAATAACACAAGGCAATGGAAATAAGAAAAGAAATTCTTTTCTTACATTAGAATCCATCAATCCATTACAAGATTTATTGAAAGAGAAATTCTAATCTAAACTAATCTAAAGCTCCTATGAAAGGGGCTGAAAGCTCCTAGAAAAATAGGGGAGAACCCATTACAAGTCGTCCAACATCTCATATTTATATGCCCCCACAAAACCCTAACAGTTTGGGTCCAAAAACCAACTTAAAACTGCTCCAAAAACCAACTTAAAACTGCTGAAAAAGGGCCACCAGATCGGTTGGAAGTTCAACCGATCGGGTGGAAACAAACAGTAACTTAGAACTGCTGAAAATGGGCTGACCCGGTCGGTTGGATAGCTCCCCCGATCGGTTGAAGTTCAAATTCCAGACAGTCCAGAATTTCAGCACCCAGCTGCGCTCAGAAAATTCCAAAAAATGTCGAAAAATCGGATTTGGGCATGCGACCTATCATTGGAAATCTAACAACAATGTTGACGCTATAAACATAAGAGATCACCGAAAATCCCACTAGAATGATAGCAGATCTTCAATGAATTCATCAGCAGTGCACGAAAAGGGAAGAAAAGGCCACCCGATCGGTTGAAGTGTCAACTGGTCGGGTGAGTTCTTCCCTAAGATGACCTGAGAGGATGACCCGATCGGTTGGGAAGCTCTCTCATGAATGCCACTCTGTCTCCTCACCAACCGATCATCCACCCGATCGGGTGGCGCACTGTGTTGTCCGGGTGGATCGCAGGACTGATACCATGATACGAACCGATCGGGTGGCTCATCCACACGACCGGGTGAAGATAAAAAACTTCAAATCCTCATCTTTGGCCATCAGATCTTTGTCGTATAAGCGCGATTTGGTCCCGACATGCAAGGTTGACTCTAGAAGACACCGAAATGCCGCCATTTACCTGAAATACAAACAATACACCCAATGGTCAATATGAACCAAAATGTGATATATACAACATGGAATGAGATGAAACGCATATGAAAACACGATGAAGAGCGTGTGCAAAAGGCGAAATATGAACACATGTCACATTTTCCTCAACCATTGAACCAAAGAACATCAAAGATGCATGTGCAGACAATTCATGGATTATTGCTATACAAGAAGAACTCAATCAATTTCAATGGAATGATGTTTGGGAATTAGTTCCCAGACCATCAGATCATTCAATTATTGGTACCAAGTGGGTATTCAAAAATAAGTTGAATGAATCTGGACAGGTAATTAGAAACAAGGCAAGATTGGTTGCACAAAGTTATACTCAAGAAGAAGGTATAGATTATGATGAAACCTATGCACCAGTTGCACGTCTTGAATCTATTAGAATGCTATTATCATTTACATGATTTAAATATTTTAAGTTATTTCAAATGGATGTCAAAAGTGCTTTTCTAAATGGTTTTCTTAAAGAATAAGTTTATGTAGAACAACCTCCTGGTTTTATTCATGAAAATTTAGAAAATCATGTTTTCAAATTGAAAAATCTTTATATGGTGTCAAACAAGCACCTCGTGTTTGGTATGAAAGACTTAAAAGCAATCTTTTAAATTCAGGTTATTCTATTGGTAAAATAGATTCCACTTTGTTTATTAAAATCATAAAATCTGACATCATCATTATTCAAATATACGTTGATGATATTATTTTTGGTTCTACTAATGAATCTCTTTGTCAAGATTTTTCTAAGATTATGCAGAAAGAATTTGAGATGAGTCACATGGGAGAACTCAATTACTTCCTTTGTCTTCAAATCAAACAAATGAAGGAAGGAATCTTCATTCACCAAAGCAAGTATTCTAAAGAATTCATCAAGCGTTTTGGTTTAGAAAGTTCTGCAGAAAAACGTACTCCAATGAGTACATCTACTTCCCTCGACAAAGATTTACATGGTAAGAGTGTTGATCAACGTCTTTACAAAGGTATGATTGGCTCTTTACTTTATCTAACTGCTAGTAGACCAGACATCACTACTACAAAATGGACCTTTAACAGCGCTTAAATAAGGCCTTTAATAGCGCTTTACAAGCGCTGTCTATCTCCCCGCTGCTATAGGGGGGCTGGTTTTAATAGCGCTTTAAAAGCGCTGTTAAAGGGGGGCCTTTAACAGCGCTTGTTTGTGCAAGCGCTGTTAAAGGGGGGCCTTTAACAGCGCTTGTTTGTGCAAGCGCTGTTAAAGGGGGGGCTTTAACAGCGCTTGTTTGTGCAAGCGCTGTTAAAGGGGGGCCTTTAACAGCGCTTGTTTGTGCAAGCGCTGTTAAAGGGGGGCCTTTAACAGCGCTTCTTTAGTGCAAGCGCTGTTAAAGGCCCCCCCCCCCTTTAACAGCGCTTGCACAAACAAGCGCTGTTAAAGGCCCCCCTTTAACAGCGCTTGTTTGTGCAAGCGTTGTTAAAGGCCCCCCTTTAACAGCGCTTGTTTGTGCAATCGCTGTTAAAGGCCCCCCTTTAACAGCGCTTCTTTGTGCAAGCGCTGTTAAAGGGGGGGCCTTTAACAGCGCTTGTTAGTGCAAGCACTGTTAAAGGGGGGGCCTTTAACAGCGCTTGTTAGTGCAAGCGCTGTTAAAGGGGGGCCTTTAACAGCGCTTCTTTAGTGCAAGCGCTGTTAAAGCCCCCCTTTAACAGCGCTTGTTTGTGCATTAGATTGCTCATATATTAAACTTATTACCTGAGATTGCGTTAGCATTAGATTGCTCATATATTTGGGGACCTCTATACTGCTCATATATTAAACCCCCAATTTGTTGCATGTGCAAATTTAGACAGGAATACACGTGCATGACAAGGTTTTCTCCTTTGTGCAAGCATTATAACACACCAAAATCTGTGAAAACTACATGCTTACCATCAGGCCTCCCTTTATGAAACATGGGCGCTTACCGCAAGCCTACACAGCTTATAACCAGCAAGACACCAAACATCTGCCCACGAACACCACTGACCAAACACAAGACTTTTAATATTGTCAGCTGACCAAACACAATGCATTAACTCACAACAAGGTTTAGTACAATAATTATTCTCGATATATATTAAATCCAAGATGTGACGACACATGGATAAGTATCACCAAATCTCCAGCAAACACCACTGACATCAGACAACATTGACACCACACTGAAATGTGGTGAGACCGAGCGAAGATGGAATCAGTTGTATAGTAATACATGCACGATGGATGATAGAAACAAGTCACTTGTAGATATATTGTATCATCTGCCAGATGGCAGGATCATGAGCAGCACTGCTTAGAAACCGTGAATCTTGATGCGCTCCTTTTTCACGATCCCGGCCTAATCAATATACATACCAATGCCTGTCAAAGCAAATGATAGGCGAAAAGAGCAATAACAAAGAGGCATGCAAATGCAATGAGCATGTACCTGGACTAGGAAGGTGGAAACATTTTTGCGCTGGTCGCCTTGCAGTTGAATGACCTGTAGAAACAAAAGTCTTTGCGTGTCATGATCAATGATGGCTATGCTGTAACATGGGCATGTAACGCCGAAGTAGCATGAAATATAATTTCTAGTATCTGATAATCAAGAATACGTCTGGGTATGCTGCCATCCGACGGGCACACTCCTTATCTTGTTCATTGAATACGTCTGGGTGTCCCTCGAGAGCGGATAGCGTAGGTATCCATTTTTGAGT